>JAPMOQ010043401.1:2864747-2903813 GCA_026543055.1 Argiope trifasciata | reverse complement strand
GAGCATAAAAATAATGGGAATATTCTTCCCACCTTTCAGCTATGCTATCGATAAATCTAGAATCAATTCCGAACAAAGAGTAGTGGAAATATTTAGTTCGGAAGGAGAACTATAGAACCAAACTGACTCCCCATATGAAATTTATACTGAAAATATTTGTAATTACAAATCATGACAATTTCTTTTTTGTTCTGAATCCATTTGCAAATGATGGATTCATTGTTCAATTCCTCTAGAAAGCCACACACATTTAAGACAATGTCAAAGACACACCTTGGCATCAATCGTTCGATTTCTCTAGCGAGCCACAAATAGTGTCAAAGCATTAGTTAGATATGTTTCCTCTTACTGGCTTCAATTTATAGCGATACATAGAACCGCTTGCAGAAGAAATTCTGCGGCAATTTTTTTCTCGGTTTCTTTTGAACTTGCAATAAGAATAATCTTAAGATATTTTATATAATTCAAATATAATATGTCGGTTTATTCAATATAAAATCTGAAAATTTTTATCGTTTAATTTTTTTCCATTATTAAAACATTCTGTACATAAAGCCTCCAGGAACAGAAGGAGAAACAATTTTTAATCTAAAAATTCACTCGAACGATGACCGAAAGTTTTAGAAGCAAACAAAAATTTAATCATTAAATATTTAATTCATACGAAACTAAATTTCACTTAATACAAATAGCACATATGGCTTTCTCAGCGCAAACCAGGACAAAATTATTAAAAATTTCATCTATTGTGCTAATATCCAAGATGATTTCGCAGATTGCAAAAATTATTTCAACGTTGATGGAATAACAATTTGGCGATTCAGAATTCTGTAGAACCAAATTTATGGCTCCAAACAATCTATATAAATAAAAATGAATGTTTGTATGTCTTATGTGCTGCCGTACCGCTCATACGATTGGGATAAAACTTTGAATATTTATTACTTGCCTTTACAGGATGGTTATAGGTATATTAAAATTACCTAATATATAAAAAATACTTTCGGATCTACTAACCATGGATTAACCACCAAATAACTCGACAAGAAGACACAAGAGATTCAGTAAAGATGCTAAATTCGAAACAGACGTTAATATTTCGTAGTTATCGTATGTAAATGCAATGCAAGTTTTTCATTGAAGTAATTGTTTTATTTGAGAGTAATCGAAAAAATTATAGGATTGGTTGCCCTATAGGTCTGAAATTTCAACTAAACATTTAACAAAATTTTAACGTCTTTTGCAGTAACTTCCGAAAATATTTTAGCACAAATAATTTTGCACCATCTCAGTTTTCAAAAAATTATCTTTTCAACTATATTAAAGATTTCATGGTATAAATATATTTTCTATGTTTGATCAAATTTAAAGGAAAATATTTTAATCACATTTTTTAACATTAAACTTGAGAATTCTGAACGAATATGAAACAAATCACGAGATACGATAAATAGTTTCTTTCATTACCATTCTGAAAGAACACCAAGCTTTACAATCCTAAAAAAAATACACAAATCTAATACATAAAGATGAATATTTGTTTTTAGAATAGAATACTAAAAATAGAATAAATACTATTTATGCTTCTACTATATACACTCTTCAATTTCAATGCGTGTATTCATTGCCGACAAGGAAATAAATATTCTTAACTAAACAACATAACTATATTAGATTCAAACGATATTTCTTAATAGTATTTCTTCTGCGTCAGCAACGCGCCGGGTACTAGCTAGTAAAGAATAAAATTAAATAATTTTATGAGAATTTGAGTCAATATAAAACTTAACATTGTACTTCAGATTAATGATTGCTCGATATGCTGGTCAGATTGTTTAGTACTAAATTCCTATTATATGGTCTGGTGAAAAGTAATCAAAAATACAAACATAATGAAATTTAAATTTATTTCTGAAACAAAGTTTTAAAAACTAATAATTTCTGAATCAATCTAAAAAAGATACAACTGTATTTAGAAAGCGCTAATGCTGCTACTACTAAAACACAGATGAACTTAACACACAGATGAATTTGTAAATATTATTAATGAGAACTATTAATTAATAAATGTAACTCTAATTTAACTTACTTTTTAAAAAATAACGGGAAAAAGGAATTAGATAAAAGAATGAAAACTTTAGCGAAAAAAAAAACTAAAATGAAGACTTGCTCTTTAAACTATCCTTATTAGTTCTCAACAGTAAAATTTCATTAAAAAAACATTAAAATTTAGATTCATGATTTGTAGCACTGGCGATTATAATTAATACATGGGAAAACATTCCTTTAAATACTTGAAAATTATCCTGAATAAAATTAAAGTTACAGACAACTTAACAATTAATAGTAATAGAGAAGTTTTTCTAAAAGATAAGAAAATTAATACTTATGATTTTGAAACTTATACACTAATCGACCTCATGAAAAATTAATAGATGTGTGTATTGTTATACATGACGAAGATGTAAATGAAGATATTATTACAAAAAATAACTGGCCAGAACTATGTAAATTTAATATTACCGAAAATTACAATTTTAATGGATTTTTTATAAACAATGGGAACAGACTTCTCAAGTGCTTTAGCCAATATTTACTTACTTTACTACAAGAAAAAAAAGTAAGTAATACACAATTTAATAAACGGTTGCAGATATATTGATGATTTACTTTAGTTAAACTTAGATAATACTAAAATTGTTTCTAACTGTTATCCAAATGATTTAGTTCTTAACTGAAACTAACGAAAATCAACTTAAAGTTACCTGTTCGGATTTCAGAATCGAAATTTCTAATGGTAAAACATTCGTCGGTGTCTACAATAAAAAGGATGAATTAAACTTAAAAATAATTAAGCTCTGTAATAGCCATTCTAAACCAAACTCCAAAATTTTCAAAAAACTAATTTTCTCACAATTTAATAGGATTTGTAATAAAAAAATTTCTTTTATTGAAGCAACAGATAATCTCAACAAAAAGGTAATTATTAATGAATTTCCAGAAACTTTTACAACACAAAAGTTTTAATAAGAGAGGGTTTGTCTTCTTTCTAATCTTTTCGCATAATTAAAAATAGGCTTTCTGATACATGTTAACTTACTCAATGGACGGCGCTGAGGCCCTCCAATTATTTATTACTTACAATGATGGAGTACCTTACGCAAGTGCAACTATAGTTTAAGGTGATGCCTCTTTTGTAAAAGTTTTACCTGCAGCTGGTATGTTCTTTCCTTTTTGTTTTAATGATTTTTGGTTATGAATGTTTTTTTACAGTTTATGTTATGTTATTAGAATTTCGTTTAAATTGAAAGTTACAATTAATTATTTTATTTCTGATTTATTTCTATAGGGCTTCAATTTCAGGGGATTTTTGGGTCACAAGGGATTAATATTGTTGGACAAAAATCAGACCCTTCACAGAAAAAATCCCTTGTTTGAATCCCTGCCTGAGGGTAACCTTGAGAAAGTCTTCTAGCTAGATGCATAATTTCCTATTTGATTCTCCTTTTTACTTATATTAATTTAATATTTTTTTCTAATTCGGTCTTGTGAGAAATGGTTTAATTTATGTCTAAACTAAGCGAATAAGGTGAGGTACATAAAAAAGTCTTGCCTAAAAATGGAATTTTGAAAAAAACTCTTAGCGTTCAAAAATTAATTTTGGCAGCGTTTATAATGAAATTAGAAAAAATATTGAATTGGATTCAAACTTAATTAATAAAAAAAAGACCGCAAAATCGTCTTAGATATTAAAGCAAATTTATCTTTTCTTTCCCAATTTTCATACAGTACATTAAACGCCGATTCATTTTTCTTCATTCGAAGCCATTTTGAAATGGCCAACTTTATTGTTAGTAAAACAGTGTTGACGGCCTTATTTTGATTATTCTCAACGTGAAGAAAGTTGAGAGTTTCAAAAGCTTTTTACTCGATGATATACTTTTTCAAAATTGAAATAAGATTTATTATCTTCAAATATCTCAACGCTGTCTTGACACTTAATTAAACTGCATTTCGATATGTTCAAAACTTCTTTGAGTCGTATTCGTATACTTTCAGAAAGACAGGAACTTTTTTTTAAATTCAAGAGGTTAAAGAAAAAAATCTAAGATGGTTTATCAAAGCTTAGAATTCGAGGTTTTTCATGACTACAATATTTGCAAACTGTATCTATATAAATAAAAGTGAATGTTTGTATGCCTCTTATGCTCAACTGATTACGATGAAACTTCGAATACTTATTCTTTACACCTACGGGATGGTTATAGGCATATCAAAATTTTTTTAAAAAATCTAATCACATCTGTTTACATAGAATTAAACTCCAAAAAACTCGGCGAGGAGACAATAGATACAGTAGAAATGCTAAATTCTAGTTAAAGGTTAATATTTTGTAGCTATTGTACGCAAATTCCATGCAGGTCATTCTCAAAAGTAACAACTTTATTACAGATTAAGCAGGAAAGTTTTGGAGAGAGCAATCCTGAAAGTTTGAAATTTTAACTAAAAATTTAATTTAATTTTAACGTTTTTCGTTGTAACTTCCGAAAATATGAATACAAATAATTTTACGCTATCTCAATTTTCAAAAAATTATCTTTTCATGGTATAAATATACTTCCTGTATTTAATCAGATTTAAAAAAAATATTTTAATCACGTTTTTCACCATTAAACTTGAGAATTTTGAACGAATATCAAACGAATCACGAGATACCATAAATAGTTTCTTTCATTGCCATTCTGAAAGAACGCCAAGCTTAACAATTCCAAAATACACAAATCTAATATTAAAAAAATGAAAATCCTTTTGTAGAATAGAATAATAATAAAAAAATAAGAATAAATACTGTTAATACTTCTCCTTTACATATCTTAAGGATATGTAAAGGAGAAGGATATATAAATGAATTATCCTTCAATTTCAATAAATATGTACTCACTCCAGACAAGAAAATAAATATCATTCTTAATTAAACAAGATATCTATTTCAAATTCGAACCGATTTTTCCCAAGATTGTTCCTTCTACGTCAGCAACGCGTATAGTAATTCATATATGAGAAAGTAACATTCATCCGACTTCATTTTTTAAAGTAGACAAAAAAATTTTTCAAAGCCTTATAAATTTCAGAGAAATAAGCAATGCAATGCTTGTTTTCATCTGTAGGGTTTCTGAGGGAAAGAGGCTTGAGAGATTTGATATTAAGATTCTTCGTATGGTTAAACCAGATGCTAAGCGACACATCTTTCTGCTGTTGTTACATCACATAACCCGATTACTTACTATAGCGCTCTTAAATAGTAAGAAACCATCGAATTCCCATTAACACGTTGACTGCCAACTACGAATTATCTCGTTCTGTGTTTACTTGCCATTTCTGGGCAGCTACGAATAAACTCGTCGTATATCAGTGCTCATATCAATAGATGTCTTCTGGGAAAAGAACAAAAAAATCAATATGGGCTTGCATGAACAGAATTTATTGAAAAAAGAACAAAAAATATAATTAAAATCGAAATGTCATTTTAGGCCAGATTTCTGAAAATTGCCGTGGCATTCAACATGTTTAAAAAAAGAGAGAAACTAATGAAAGTAGCGTCGCCAGCATATTAGCATAGTCTCCTTGATAACTAAGAAATGAAAAAAAAAAAAAATCAGCAGAGCTCATGAGTCCATCAGTGAAGAAATCACGAGAACATTTTAAATTTTTTATATTCCAGCGATCCATCTGGATTTAGTCCTTCATTTTTGTCCTAACGACCAGACAGTTGAGAAGTTATGGATAAAATAAAAGGAACAAACCACCCATAATCATTTCGGTGAAACACACAGAAATTCTTTCACAAGGTTACAAATGTCTCTCCAAAGTTATTAAAATACTTCAATCAGAATGAAGAGCTTCGGTTTGATGGGCTGACGTAAAATTAACTAGACTTCGAATTGGTCACACCCATCTCACTCAGAAACAACTTTGGTGAGAGGGTTCCAATGGTGTTCAGATTGTCAAGTTAAACTAACAGTTTCACATATTTTAATTGAATGTCTCAAACTTAATTTCTATCGAATGCACTTCTTTAATTCATTATCATTGAATATGCATGAACTTGTTGGAGAACAACTTCACCGTAATGTTCTCATATTTTTAAGAGCTATTAAATTTATTGATTTTATAAAATATCATTTAAGGAAAACATTTGTTTTAACCATAGATTTTATCTTATTTAAGCTTCGTATATTTCTTATATTGAACAAAATGTTTTATCAGTTTTTAGCCAGGAGAAAACGATTTTAATGGTGTAGTGATATTCAAACCATATGTCTTGGCGCAGCATGGCCAATTCTGGCTCTTGCGCCATAAAACTACAGACCAACCAACAACCAGCTAGAATGAAGAAAGTTGGAGTGAAGATCAGTAAAATAGCTAAATGAACTAGCATAAAGTGAAAACTCGAATAAAGAAAAAAACGGAAAAGGTCCATTTTTCATAATTGCTCGGTTGGTATAGGTAATTGGAAATATGAAAAAAATCAAGAGATGGATTGAAATGGAGAAAATTCGCTAACCAATACTCAGGTTTCACACCTAACTTCTGTAAGAATGGATATTCGCACCACGCGGAATTACCAACGAGACGCATGGCTGAGCGATGGAGAGAATCTTCGATTTTTTCCGAGTAATAGCGGAGAAGTCGGAAAGAGTAGATCCGTCAAAATCCTTTCTTCTGTTATGTCCATTGCGAAATGACTAGTTCCTCCTTCGAAAGAACTAATAGGTGTGATTGAGTAGGGAGATGACTCCTAGTCCAGTGCGAGTGACCTTTGATGTTACTTAGCGGGTGACCAGTGAAGTCTAGTTCCAACCACCTGTCCATTCGGTAGACAAGCCACGCGTTTCCCCTTCGACCTCTCTTATGGTTTTTTGGGTTCCTTTGATGCCTGCCCCTTTTACCGACAAATTTTCGGTGAAACATGTTAACTCCCGCCTAATCTGAAACGTTCAGGTAACGTTTGAAATGTTGCAGCTTTTTCTAAAACTGATCCTTTACAGTAACACAATCCCATTGTAAGCGAGACCATTCATTGATAGTTTTATGAGTCGTAGGCATATGGATGTACGCAAGAGTCATACAACATCGACAGACTTCAAAGGAACCCAGAAAACCACAAGAGGTGTCGAAGGGGAAGCGCGTGGCTCATCTGCGGATGAACGCACCGTAGGAACGGATCTTAAGATACAAAGACGGAAATTGGTCGTCTTGCCTGGAAGAAATAACAAAGCACTTGACCATTGAAAAAGAAGCAGAGATCTTGATTTCGTGGATTTTGATTATGATGTGTGACTGCGCCGCAATCTACGAGCTATCTCGTAGTTGGCAGTCAACGTGCTAAGAATCGTTCAATGTCTGATGCCTTACACCAACTAACAATTTCCACAAAATAGTTATACTCATAGATTTTCCGCTTTGGATGACTTGTGATGATATAATGCAATTGCAAATGCTACCAGAAATTTCCCTGCATCACCCTCCTATTTCCGACTGAACCTAATCAGATAAGTGAAGTAGCTAGTGCATATCCTAAATCCCTCGCTTTAAGGTCTAAAAGAATTATGATCAAAATGTTTTCAAATTGTACTGCTTTATTTGTGAACTAATGTTAATTTGTTTTCGATGGAGGGTGTATTCGATAATGAAGGAATTTTAAATACTTTAAACAGTGGGAATGCATCAGCATGAATTCATTTTATTGTTTTTGGAATAGTAACTGTTTTGAGTGTGAAATAAACGATAACATTTTAGTATTTGTTTAGTAACTTAATAAATGTAGCATTTTAATACCATAATATTGTTATCTGAGGAATTTGCTTAATATTGTGAAGCTAACACTAAAATATTATTCACATCATGTTCTCTTTGATAAAATATATTAATTAAATACATTTCTTTTAAGCTATATTTATCAAATATCTGTCAAATGAAAAATACACGTTACCTTTATCAACAAATTATTAAGTATTTTTCAATCATTTCCTATCACTACAGTGCCTTATAGTATTATTTCTAGAATGTATCTATCGATGAGGTCCTGGTTAATATCAAATATATAAGGAACTAATTGAATAAAAGACTTAACATAATGTTATTTTTCCAACTGTAGTGCACTAAATCCTTGACATGTGTATGTTTTAATAAATGACTGTGCGTTTTAATATATTTTCTAGTTAATTAAGTAATAAACACAATGCACTGGCAGTAGGATTTGGCGGTTTTTCTAACCCGGTTTTAAAAAACCGGTTTTTTAAGTAAATTTGCCACATTCGAAAACCGGTTTTCCAAAACTTCTAAATATTCCAATTTTTGTTTTATTTTTTTAAAAAGAATTTGATTGGTTGGTACCGATTCGTCTAGCAGCTGAGGGCTTAAGGCGATGAGATGCGAATTTATTTACAAATGACGGAATATCTGAATTAACTATTCAATGAAAAAAATTGGACACTGAAATATGCTTGAAATTATTATATGCTTAAGAAAAACGAATTCAAGAAAGAACAAGCAGAATTAGCAACTGTTTTGCTGCACTTGCAAAATCCACAAAACATTTCTAGTTCAGCGAAAAAATCTAATGTATTTTCTTTAGTTTCATATATTTTCAAATTCTTATGTGGAAACCGATTCTGAGGAACAAATCGAAGAAACTACTCATCTGAGTAATGCTTTTTTAAAAGAAGCAATGGAAAAATCAATTTAAAAAGTTCTTGAAGACCCTGAAAAAAATTTGCAAATCCAAAGATACTGAAAGCCAAATTTTCATTATTTGAGGCAGCGAATAAAAGAACAAAAAAAATTTAGATTTGTTATTTGATGCTATGAAAACTGTAAAACCAAGCTCAGCAGCTAGTGAAAGAGTATTTTCAATTACTGGCAATATTGTGTCCAAAACAATGACAAGATCTAGCACCGTTTAGTCGATATATATATATATTTTAAATCCTATTTTCTGAGGAAAATTTAGTAAAAACAATATAAACATTAATCAATAATTTTGTTTAAGTTTTCATTATTTTGTGTAAGTAATATGTATATGTAATCCTTAATTTATATAGTCTTTGTTATGGAATTCGAAAACCGGTTTTTCATAAAATTGGTTTTTGTACAAACCTTGTTAGATAGCAACAAAAAATCTAGATTATATTTTTCAAACAGATTCAAATATTGCCAAATACTTGGAATGCTATGGATGTTCCGACAAGGGGAATTTTTTTTCTGGGAGATATATTTGTTTCTGTGTGTTCAAGAATCAGAACTTGCAACACACTTAATAAAAGCATCATTTGCCACTGAGTACAGAGACAAGTCTATTTTCTAAAATTACAGACGTGTGCTTTGCTCAAAAATTGAATCTGGAACAACAAACTGCCTTCCATTCATGTTCAACAATAAAACGAGTTCTTACGACAAAAGAATTTCATTGCTGTGTTGGATTAGACTAAATGGCCAATTAGCTGATAATTCAGTGATGGCGCATGTATTATTACTGTGGAACACGGTTAGAATATTCAGTATTAAACCCTTCGTTTACGATGAAGAGTTTGAAGCTAGAATCAAATTATTAAAATTTTGAATTTTCAAAATTAAGCGTAAAGTATTAAAATAGAGTATTAAATTTTCGCTTAATTTAAACGTTTAAATTATGCGGAAGCATTAAATTAAGATATAAAAGTCACTTATAAACGCTTCAACAACTCAAATGCACTTATATTATTATAGGAATTAAATTGTAATTCGATGACATGGACATTTATAAAGTTAAGTAAATTCGTACAAACAGGATACATCATCTAATTACAAAGTTAAGTAAATTCGTTGATCAAGGTATTAAATAACCAGACAATTTGAGCAGAAGAAAAAATATTTCAGAAGTTAAAAAATATGTCTTCACCTTATTCGTTCGATTGCTAGCTCAAGCACAATATCTGTCGTTTATATTTCGAAAATGATAATTAGAAACGATTTCTATCATCTCTTTAATCTTAATTATCTGCTAATTGGCAGAAAAGTTTTGATATAAAAAAATATGTTGTATGATGTGGGAAAGGGAACAGAACATGTGATTTTTCAAAAACATTGACCATACTTCTTCCGCTTTCTTCTTTAAAAAAGCCCTGAAAGGAATGATTTTTCAATTTAAACGATTGCAATCAATAAATATTAAACGTTAAAAATGAAATAATACCATTGACTTCTTTAATATGCGTTTTCAGAGTCCTAAAATTCAGCACAATTTTCATCTCATGGTTTCAAGAACTAAACATGCCGAAATATTAAATTAAACCGACCGACTATTCTGAATAAAATCTAGAAAGAAACTATTTCAACTTTTGTTTCGTCAATCTGTAAAAAATACTCCCTTCCCATAATTATGGCAATAAAGTTCTAGTGAATTAAATTGAGTTTTTGAATTAAGCCGGAGTATTAAAACAGAATATTACTTAATTGTCCAAAGAATTTAGGCAGAAAATGCTTCACATAAACGTTTGAGATAACTGTTTAAAATGCATCAATATTTTTGTGACAACTATTATAAACTAAAAACCACGGAAAAAGCATTTTAAATTCCAACATCTAAAATATTTTAATTAGATTGCCACAGCTTGACGACAGAAAAATTACAATTATTCATGAAATGACAAAATTGGACAACAATTATTAACTTTCAGAGTATATGTTGATTAAAATAGCAATAAACAAGTTTCTTAAAGTAATTTTACGTTCTTAGTTGCGAATCATAATCTGAATGAAGTTCTGTTTTATTAAAGAAACCTATTAGATGCAATATGTTAAATGCAATTTAATAAGTACGTTTGCTCATATTTTTAACTGTTTACGTTGTTATTAGAAATTTATAAAAAAAAAAGAAATTGCGAAGCGAGAAGATAGGTATACCAGGGAAATAAAATTAATATAAAAAATGCAGTAACACAAACACTGTTTACCTCAAATTTGTAAAACAAGTCTATCGAAGATTCACAGGTAAAAAGATTGAAAATTAAGTAACACTAAATGATAGGTTGCATATCAGGACAAATCAAACGAAAGAATGGAAAAAAGGGTTAATATATATCACAAAAATAAAAGGAACCTGCTTTCATATATGATTTTCAAAAAGTTCAAATAAATGGAATAATTACATGTACAAAACAAAAAACTGCCAATGTAATAAAATATTCTTTTCTTCAATTAATGCAAATGATTTGGTCTTTTTAAATAACAAAATTTTTTCTCCGGCATTCTAGAAACCACTGTATCTCCGCACACACAATGTTTTAATAGATATCTAATAAAGAGTGAATATGAAAAAAAAATGCAATACTTCTTATGCAATTTTTCTTACCTCAGAATATTCAGTATTTAGTAATTAATGCCTTCTTCATCTCAACTAAAAAGATCTACCGAAACAAAATGTTTTAAAAGTAGAAAATAGCTGTCATTTATCCAGTCATCCCAGAAAAAGATTGTTTTTACTCGACTTCGGAACTGATGCTTAACAGCCATTCTTCGGGAAAACGAAAGAACAGCTGCCCTTTAGTTGTGGTCATATTCTTTTCATCAGCAAAAGTGCGCCAAAGCGAGTAACATTTCACGGATCATGCCACTCGAGAAGTCGAACCTTACACATCTTCGCATACACGTTCTCGGCCGTTTCTACCCTTCTCAGTATAATGCAAGAAGCCGAAAACAGCTGCACTGTAAATTGACCTCGAAAGCCTTTTTCAAGTAAATATATGTGCTCTTTATTTCTTTTTTCCATCCAATTGACTGATATATAAGGGTTGAAGGCAGCAAATAAGTGCTTAGCTTATGGGCAGATGAAAACATCCTTCTAACTGCAAGATGGATAGAAACCAACAGACGACACTGATAGGGAACATTTTTAAGACCGGAAGTAAAAGGCCATCGCATAGCAACCAAGTCATAGATAACTTCTGTGATTTGTGAGAAATGTGTAACGTGTGCAAAAGTAAAGGAAACAACCATTGGACAGGAATCGGACTGCTCATTTCGAATATAATTAAATAAATATTTTCTTAAAAGGAGAATCGCACTCGTAATTTGCATTAAAAGAAAACGATATTTTAAAAATTTAATAACATTTGGTGTTTTTTCTTCTTCTCTTTACTCAAAGGTAAAAGCAAAAGACATATTTTTGTCATAAAATTGTAAAAAGAATGTAGTTACCATTGCACAGGAATCGGACTGCTCATTTCGAATAGAATTAAATAAATATTTTCTTAAAGGGTGAATCACGCTCGTAATTTACATGAAAAGAAAACGATATTTAAAAAATTAAACAACATTCAGTGTTTTTTCTTCTTCTCTTTAATAACATTTGGTGTTTTTTCTTCTCTAATAACATTTGGTGTTTTTTTATTTCTTCTCTTCAATAACATTTGGTGTTTTTTATTTCTTCTCTTTAATAACATTTGGTGTTTTTTTATTTCTTCTCTTTAATAACATTTGGTATTTTTTCTTCTTCTCTTTACTGAAAAGTAAAAGTGATAGACAGATATTTTTTTTAAATAAAATTGTAAGCAGAAAGTAGCTACAGATAAATGCATAACACATTTAGAACTGAATTAATCTCTGTGGAGGGCCTATAGACAAAGGCAAAGCGAAGATTATCTCAAAAATTCCAAAACCTAATGATTTTTATTGATTTTAATTTAGCACCTACATAAGCAGTTAAGTAATAAACGTTATCACTAACTGAAACAACAAAACATTTAATTCTGGATCGCTTTCGTAAGAGTTAATTTCAGTTCATCGCATATAAAAAAACTTTTAAATTCTAAAGTAATTTTAAACTCAATAGAAGAAAACTATAAATCGTTTCAATGCATTGTAAGTACTCAAATAAAATGTTTTGCCCAAATTATTGACTAGTGAGTCATTTTGCCAAATAAATTAAATGAAATTTAAAAGACGTTTGATTTTTTTTATTTGAATATGTTCGAAAATAAAACTCTTGTCAATCAAACAAAACCACAAAATTAGATAAATATTCAACAACAACAAAAAAAAATAATCTCGGGACTCCACAAAGTTGTAATTGCCTATTTGATAAATCGGCCGTGGATGCATTGTAAAAGGCCTCGATATACTGTTCTTCCGATATTCTATCCTTCAGGATATTCTGTCCTAACTCGGGAATTTTGAGGAGGAGAAATCAAATAATAAGATAAAATAAATTCAGAGAAAATGAGACTAAAAATTCATGCATTATTTACATATTTGCAATTGTTTTTACTAAGTCTACATTTCCTTTAGTCATTTGATGATGGTATTATTCCATAAATTTACACAAATTAGCTTTTGCAAAATTATATCTAGTTAAGCAAGGGCCACGATGGCCTGATGGTGAGGTCTCGGCTTCGAAACGGGAGGGTTTCAAGTTCGAGACTCGATTCCACCGAAGAACTGTCGTGTAAGGGGGGTCTCTTGCACGTTAAATCTGTCAAGCAAAACGTCCTCCCGCTGATATGGAGAAGGTGCCAGTTCAGGTGTCGTCCTCGTCTTCGGACCGTGGTTCAAAACGACGAGGTCTGTTCCAAAAATAGCAATAGCGTTGCATTATAACGGGGCGTTAATATAACTAAACTAAACTTCCCATCATTGATAAGAACCTTGTTATTGAATGCTTAATACGTGTTGTTGCTACCAATGGCACTTTACAAGTCCGCCGACGGATAGTCAGTGATTTAAGCCTAATTTAGAGTCCCTTGTTTTTCAGTAGGGCCAAGAGGACGACTTAACTACTTTATGCTTCACATTCGCTTGCACAACTCCTTTTTACAGGGGGGGGCACATTCACATTTCCGGACTCGAATCTGGAAAGCCCAGATCACGGAGAAGATACGCTACCCCTATGCCAGGACGCCGGCTGTTTGATACGTTTCAATAAAATGTATCATAATTGTGTATTTGAGTCTTTTCAACGTATTTGCTGCTGCACAGCGCCATGATTGAGAAATTGAAAATTTTAGTGATTTTAAAGCGTAATAAATATGAAATGAAATAGATTTGAGATCAATCAGTATTCGCAACAAAAATCTGGAATTGCATGCGAAACGAATAAAAAATTTATATTCAAAATCGGTCAGATACAAAATTTACCACTGCATCGAAAAACAAAGTATGTTCGGGTTAGAAACTTTATAAAATTCTAACATATACGTAGTAAGTGAAAATAGTAGTTAATACTTTCCAGTGTTGGTGGCCAAGCAGCTTGAATTGTATCTCGTTTAGTTATAAATAGATTTTCTATCTTCTGTCCCCCTTTTATTATTGGATAAGGGCAGCAAAAAACTTTTTTTTTTCAGTTGGTGTCTGGATTTTTTCAGTATATTTGGAGTGATAATTTAAAATATGAAAACAATTTTTCACTTACATTCTGTCATTCAGTGTAGCTAAATTATAAAATATATCATTCTTTAACCTTTTATTGACTGAATTATGTTGCCATCCATTTTCAGCTTCATTTTTGATCCAATAGTTTAGTTTTCTTGTAGAATAATCCCAGGGAACCCAAGAAAAATATGTGATTAACATAAATATCTTAATTTAATTATTAATTTTAAAAAATTATTTCCTGCTTTTAGCTTTATTCACTTCATGTTATTTGGGTGACATTCTCCGTGTTCTTTAGAATACCATCAGCAAAAATAGTCATATAGTAAAGATATAAGCTAGATTTAAATGGTACTTTTAAATACCGTCAGTAAATAAAGGGTTAAAGAACAATTATTGCACCAACAAACAAATCATACTTAAAAAAGAAGAAAAAAAAACACCTTTGTTTGCGCACAAAATTTCCTGGAATAAATTTAAAAAACAAACAAACATGTTACCATAGATTTGCTCTTGGAGAAGATTAAGCTTATGAACATTGATGGATATTTTGAGTATACCTCAAACTAGTTAACAATCTTCTCGTTAGCAAAAAGATCACCAAAAATATTTTTGCTGCTGATGGAATAGTAGAATCCGCTGATGGAACAGTAGAATCAAACAATGCAGCTGAACAAAACAAAAAAAAAAAAAACAATCTTCTAGAGAAAATATGGTTGCCGAAGGAAGAAATGTCATTCATGTGCTCACAAAAATGTAGAATCACCAAACCTATGGTTATGAAACCTTTTTATGAAATTTCTTCATCAGGACAACCCTTGCTTTACGTATTTATGACAAAAAAGACAGCACAGATAGACAGTAGAAAACTGATAAATATAGGATTTCATAAAGAGCGCAAAGTGTGTATCCCATTGATCCTTGCTGTCAAGAAGACTTACGGTAACCGCAACGCTGAACATTGATTTAGCTAATAGCAAGCGTTCTAGGTTTGATATCATATGAGAATATCAATTTTTCATTTAGTCTGATTTCCTGGAATTCTTGGCAGTCAGAGTAAAGATTATGCGAATGAATTCATTAGGGTAAATGAATATATTAGGGGAAAAATAATAATGGAGAACTAACAACACCAGAGCAGGATGGACGATAGCAACCGCAATTTTCAAAGAATAAATAAATTTCACTGAAACAAAAGAAAATTTAGCAGAGAAAAGAAACCCTTCTATTTTTGCTTATTTCTTTTGAATTCTAAAATTCAATTGGACTATTATAAGTTTACAAGCATTGTTGTGTTTTTCTCAATTAATTAAAATGCTTTAAAAATTTACTAAGGGAAGCTTTATTAAATTTATATTCATAACACTAGCACGACATTAGAAATGTGTTCAATATTAATGGACATTAAGGTGAACGGTTTTGGTTTTAACAGGTCATAAACACAATAGAGGATTGATACCAAGGCAGAGAGGATACTTAGATGATCGGAGATTGCAAAGAGATTATACAAATAAAGATCCTTCAAGAATATCAAACAATAGCAACTTTAAGAGTGAAATAAAATAACTTTTTTTCATTTCTAAGTTTCAATTAAACTACCGAAAAATTACAGAAATATTTGCTTGATTTTCTTCTTTCTGTTAAGTTGTTTTACCTAACTTACTGAGTAGAAGAACTTCCAACTTAACGCCTGTATCATAAGCTGAATTTAAAGTCTTGACTTAAGTAACACTATGTCTGAGTAACACATTAAAGGCATCTGTTTTCAGTACATGGAATACGTATCAAGTCAATGAAAAAAATTCCATACGCGTGTTCGCTTGCGATATCGAACTTTTAGAGAAAAAAAGAAAAATAAATCAGATTAAAAACGAAAATGCAAATTTCTAAAGTAGTCTATGGATGAAACCACCACTGCTAATGAACAGAAAAAATTGTTTTTCTTTACAACTATCAATTTACATCTTGATTATCATGGCAACGATGCGTTTTGCAAAAATAATGTTAGTTGTTTATATTATCCCTTTTCCACATTTTCTGTCGAATTTTTTTCACCTGCTTTACGGTCAAAAATAGATCTTTTTTTAACTGCAACTTCTTAGATGTAACTCAAACTTATAATAGTGATAAAAAAAAAAGGTCGTCGGTTTAAAAAAACTCATCGAATGTTGCAACATTTTTTTCATTATTCAGCAAATAAAGCTTCTCGTGTAAAATTTCGTACTCATTCTACATTTGGACACATATTTGAGGGGGGGAAAAGATAGAAACTAAATTTTTGTGGTTATATTTTTATCTTCATATTTTTTATTTAAATGATCAACTGAATGACAAAAATGAATATTTTCAAAACAGTTTTTTGAACTACTAAATGATTTAAAAAATAGATTATTTAGCAAAATCTTTATAGTTCCTTAGTTTACCATACTAATATATGAATTTATCTTGTTACGCCCCACTCCCAATTTTTTGTAGATGTCCTTGAGTTAATTTTACACTCTATAAAAGATTAAATATAGTAACTAAAAAATAAGATGTTTTGAATCTATACTAAAATATCATTCCTTTAATGTATCTATCTTTTAAAGTAAATTATCTTTTCGAAGCAGTAGTAACACAAGAAATATCTTGTCAAGTAATCAAAAGAAATTATTTATATATATAAGTAATTTCTTTAATATTTAACTTAATATATCTTTAATATATAAAATTAATATATACATAATTATTTATATAAAAATTCAAGCCTATTAGTGTTTAATATATAATTTCCATTTGTCCAAGATCGTTTAATAGAACTATTGAGACTGCGAAATTTAGCTGTCAAAGTCGCCTTAAACGGTGATATTCAGTTTCATATCTCGCTCGATATGAAACCTGTCGAAGAGAAAAAAAATGTTGAAGATATCAGTGTATCAAGAAATACTATGTATACATTGTACTAAATATGACTGATAGAACCAATTCACTACAAAAATTTCAATTTTGCAATTTTTTCCACAGTCTATTCACTGACTCAAACAATAGAAATATTTTTTAAAGCTAAAAATGAGCAATTCGTGAGTACCTATGAAAGTATAAAACATTGCAAAACTAGGAGGGTTTCAAAGTCCTAGTTTAATAATAACACTAGGGCTATTTTGGGACGGATTTTGAACCACGGTCAACACTTGGCGATTACGAAACACTCTCTTCGCTCGCCATAGCGCTTGGAGCTATAAAATCGTTCGTTCCTCCAAAGACTCATTGGTAGGGGAGTATTGTGGCTATATCTCAATAAGCCAGTAACACCCATTAAACATTGGTGATCCCTTTTGTATAGAGGATATGTTACGCGGCTGCAAATCGGAAGGTCACGAGTTCGATTCTTGGCGGAATTCCATCTCCATATTCGCGCGACTCCACAAATACAGCCCGCCACATGGATGCATCGTGGTCATGACAGATTCTATTGAGAGATGAAGCACATTTCTAAGTGGAACAGTCAACACCAGTAACTAGTACTTACGGAGAGATTTCACTTCACTCACCGAAATTTACAGTCTGATGTGGATACATAACCACATTTATTTTGGACCTTTCTGTTAAATGTTAAACAAAATATTGCTATTAACGCCTTGTCAGATGATAGTACGCCAATTGTGGCAACCATTCCTCAGTAGACTCTCAGAGTTAGTCATTTCTTCTTGTGTACGTCTCGTTGCGTGGCTGGCGTTCTATGGTGAGCGTTCAGTCATGAATAGTATGGAGTTGTTTATTAAATATTATTGATTACAAATTAGTCTTATCGTTCAAAAAACGAACCAGCACTCGTGGAAACTTTATAGAGAAAGTAATGCATACAGTGCACTTAATATCCTACACTTTCTTTTTTTCGAAGAGGCTATGCGCAGTGGTCCTGTGACAAACAACATGATGGCTAGGAGATTCCGAAACATTCTCGAAAATTTTTTTGTACCCCAAAATGCAACAGCGACAATGACTTGATTTAATTACCTTTATGCAAGATGCAAGCACCTCCTCACATCAGACAGCAATTTCTAAGGCAACATTTTACTAATGACAGAGTTATTAACCGTGCATTTCCGACAGCCTGGTCATCTTGTTTTCCAGACAGGTGATTTTTGGCTGCAGGGATAATTAAAAATTAGGGTTTATAGAGGACGCCTGGTAACCTTGAAAGGCAGTATTACTCTGCACATGAGAATATAAAAATATATAAGCAGTTGAACAAGCTGTCTGCAAAATGCAGATTTTACATCTTGTAGAAGGGAACCACACTGAGTAGTTTTCTCTTCATTGATAAGGGCCGCGGTGGCCTGATGGTAAGGTTTCGACTGTGTGGTGTGGAGAGGGTGTACCAGCTGAGGTGTCATGCTAGTCGTCTGCCTGCGGTTCAAAATGACGAGGTCCGTCCCAAAATAGCCCTAGTGTTGCTTGACAACGGGACGTTAATATAACTAAACTAAACTAAACTTCCCACCATTGATAAGGTCCTTGTGACTGAATGTTTGGTATGTGTTGTTGTTACCAATGGCACTTTACAAGTCCGCCGACAGAGTCAGCGATTGAAGCCTAATTTAGCGATCCTTGTTTTTCTGTATCGCGAACTGGGGCCAAGAGGACGACATAACTACTTCAGGTGTCACATTCGCTTGCATTACTCCTTTTTGCAGGGTTCACACTACTCACGGATAGAACACAGAATAACAACCATGCCCGAACCGGGACGCGCAGATCACGGGGAAGATAAGCTACCCCTATGCCAGGACGCCGACTGTTTGATACGTTTTAATAAAATGTGTCATAATTGTGTATTTTGAATCTTTTCAACATATTTGCTGCTGCACAGCGCCATCTATGGAAGTTTGGGGAACTAATTTTTTTCCATGTAATCCGTTTCCTTATGTCTTGAAAAATACGTCCGACAATTTTGGAGCCTTTACACTGAGTAGTTCGCTGTAAAGAGAGCTCAGAATAGGGGTGCTTTAATTCCAACCGCCATGTATAATGTTGTGTATTTGTTAAAGATGATTGCAAAGAAAAATGTTTTCATTTCTTGGTTGCTTCAATGATTGAAAGTGAATTTGAAAGTGCTTTTAGTATTTTAGATGTTTATTTTGAATTTATTCAAAGCAACATATATTGTTTATTTATTAAAATTATCTTTTTTGAGTTTATTATTTTAAAATTTCTAAAAGAATTTAGTAATAATTGTAATTGCATTATTATTTGACACTCATTGTTTCTTCCTTAATAATGTTTTCATTTATTAAATGTGTTAAATACCAAAAATATCAGCATTGCTTTTAGTTTAAAAAGTGCTATTACGAATGCTTCCTTTATTTTAAGAACCAGTTTTCTTTAACCAAATTTTTAGATACATTTAATATTGGCAGAAGGCTCGGAAGCTTCTTCTGTATTCTTTAACCAAATTTTAGGATAAATTTAATAATGGCAGAAGGCTTGGAAGCTTTTTCTGTTTTCTTTAACCAAATTTTAGGATAAATTTAATATTGGCAGAAGGCTCGGAAGCTTCTTTTGTATTCTTTAACCAAATATTTGGATAAATTTAATATTGGCAGAAGGCGCGGAAGCTTCTTCTGTATTACCTAATGAAGCCATTAACACATAAATTTAAGAAAAATCTAATGATGAGTACTGTCTTGAAGATTACCGTGTCTCTTTCTAAGTGATCTCGGACATATCCAATATCCAAGGCCATTTCATTTCTCGTGTTGACGAAATCTTCAAAACTTTTCACAAAATCTTTTTCTAGGAATTTACAGTAGGCAGCCGCTAAATCTTGTTTCGGCAGCTGCAGAATCAGCTGGCGATCCCGGTATTTCTCTCCAGGAGTGCCAAGCTGAGGAACAAGATGATTTGGCAACTGGGAGAAGTATTCTTCGATCTGAAAAAAGAGCATTTTGATAAGAAATTATTTTCTTCTTTTGATAGTTGATTATCTCTATAAATAAAAATGAATGTTTGCCTCTTATGCGCTGCCGTACCGCTCATCCGATTCCGATCAAACTTTGACTACTGGTGACTTGCACTTACGGGATGGTTAGAGGCAGAGTCAAATTATTTAATACATAAAAAATATTTTCGGATCCGAGGATTGTTATCAAAATAACTCGCCAAGGAGACAAAACAGATTCAGTAAAGATGACGCCTGCGTGTAAGTTATAGGCATACTACAGTCATCATATATGTTATGTAAAAATAAAGTTTCCTTTGTCCCTATCCTATGCGTGGCCTTGCTGTTTAACCGATTGCGATGAAAGTTGGTAAAACTTATTGTTTGCATTTCCTCGAAGATTATTTTTAAAAATTGATAATTTATAAAAGTCAAACAGTAAACGGTATATCCCATTCGAAATTAATCGCACATATATCAAACAAAACAAAATTGTTACGATTGATGCCAGTCAATGCAAGGGAAATGAAATAAAAAATACTTTGTGCAAGTGCATTTTCTGCTCAATCATGAATAGTCTTCTACACAGGATGTTGCCATTCCGCGTGTACAATATTTTGTCTGCAGCAAACCACACATATTATTTAGAGTTTACCTCACACATACAAAATAAAATTATTATCGATGCCGATCAAGGTAGGTTATATACAGAGGGATTTTCCAACGCAAATAGTGATTATGTTATTTATTAAGTGAATCTACAAACGATATTTCGATTATACAAATGTATATCGTGTTGATTGCTTCAACAAAAAATATGTTCTTAAACGTTCGTCACTTAAAAGATATGAGAGCGCAACATCTAGAAATAATACAATTTGAACTTCTCAAACAAAAAGATAAGAGAGCAATAAAATAGATTATTTACAAATCGTAAATTTACGTGTTTCAGAATAGCTAGATCAACATGAGTAAATTTCAAATGATATTCCAAAATTATTTCTTCTGCGGCAGCAACGCGCCGGTTAACAGCTACTTATACACTGATGGAAAAAAAAATCCCAACACCAAGAAAAAGTTATTGCACAGTAATGAAATTTTAGGAATACATTTCTCTAGGTAACATATTTAATTGATTAAAGTTTCAAGATCACAGATAGAGCCATTGGCGAGAAGAGCCATTTCAAATGTGAAATGTTGGTACATTAGTAACCGGTGTAACCGCCAGAATTTTGAATGCAAGCATGCAAACGCGCATGCATTGTGTCGTACAGGTGTCGGATATCAGTTTGTGGGATGGATTTCCATGCCTGTTGCACTTGGGCCGTCAATGCAGGGACGGTTAATGCTGGTTGTGGGTGACGCTGGAGTTGTCGTCCAATGATGTCCCATACGTGCTCGATTGGAAAAAGATCTGGTGATCTAGCAGGCCAAGGCAACATGTCGACACTCTGTAGAGCATGTTGGGTTACAACAGCGGTATGAGGGCGAGCGTTATCCTGTTGGAAAACGCCCCCTTGAATGCTGTTCATGAATGGCAGCACAACAGGTTGTATCATTAGACTGACGTACAAATTTGCAGTCAGGGCGCGTGGGATAACCACGAGAGTGCTCCTGCTGTCATACGAAATTGCTCCCCAAACCATAACTCCAGGAGTAGACCCTGTGTGTCTAGGCCACAGACAGGTCACTAGCAGGCGTACACCTGGCCTCCTTCTAACCAACAAACGGCTATCACTGCGACCAAGGCAGAACCAGCTTTCATCAGAAAACACAACAGATCTCCACTCCGTCCTCCAATGAGCTCTAGCTTGACACCACTCACGTCGCAAACGGCAGTGGTTTGGAGTCAGTGGAATGCACTGTACAGGGCGTCTGGCTCGGAGCTGTCCTTGAAGTAACCGATTTATGACAGTTCGTTGTGTCACTGTGGTGCCAACTGCAGCTCGAATTTCAGCTGCAGACGCAGTACGATTAGCCACAGCCATACGCCGAATACGACGGTCTTCCCTCTCAGTAGTACCACGTGGCCACCCGGAACCTGGTTTTCTTGAGGCAGTACCTTCCCTTGACCCCTGCCGCCAATACTCATGCACAGTGGATACATTCCTGCCAAGTCTTTCAGCAATATCTTGGAAAGAAAACCCACCTTCTCGTAGCCCTACGACACGACCTCGTTCAAACTCAGTGAGCTGTTGATAATGGCTTCTTCGTCTTCTCAGAGGCATCCTTGACTAATATTAACCCACTACGTCAAATCTCAACTGTAAATAACAATCACGAACCTTACAGCACTTATTTAAAGCAAACCTCATTTGCATGTTCATAGTGTCGCTACTAGCGCCACACTTACGCGCGTAGCTCGAAATTTGAATCGACGTCATCTTTCAGATGTATAAACACGCCTACCAAATTTCGTTTATCTAGCACAGATTTTCCTAGTGTTGGGATTTTTTTCCCATCAGTGTATATACTTTCGAATCTTGAAAGCCTTTTGAACTGATTATCAAGCGGTGAAGTTCAAGCAGAAATGAAATTCAATTACGGAAATCAACTATTTTGTAATTACACGTTGAAAATATTTATATACCAGCACCAAGAACTCACAAAATTAAAAAATTCTAGCTTATTAATTAATGTCCGAGAACAAAACTTCGTTTCCACAAATAAGAACGAATGAAACTAAACAGAAGTATGCAAAACGCACACAGGCATAATAAAACTTAATCAAAATTCAAAATGATTCTCTTCGAATAACGGAACTAGCCATAATGTATAGAGTCGAGAACAAGAAATTAATATGACACCAAAAATGCGTGACACATTTGGATCAGCATCGTTCATCAAACACTTTATTGACATGCACGCTACATCATGGTAAAATGTGCATAAGCAGTTAATTGACTTTAATTAAGAGCAGATTCACTTTGATGAAACCCTTCGCAGTATTCTATCAATAATAGAAAGTTTCACTATTTTGAAAATAAAATATCGGAATCGGGAATACGAAAGTTTTCGTTATTATTTTATTATTAAAAAAACAGATATTATTTTATTACACATTATGTAAATCAAACAAATATGGCAATATAAAAAGAGGATAAAAAATGAGGAGGCAATATAACAGAGGATATAAAAGGAGGAGGCAATATAAAAGAGGATATAAAAGGAGGAGGCAATATAAAAGAGGATATACAAGGAGACAATATAAGAGAGGATATAAAAGAAGGAGGCAATATAAAAGAGGATATAAAAGGAGGAGGCAATATGATAGAGGATATAAAAGAAGGAGGAAATATAAAAGAGGATAATTTTTTGAAAAATGTCATTTAAGAGATACAATGTCATTTAAGAGGTGCAGGTCTTTCTCGGTCATAATAAAAAGCACTTATTCTTGCCATAAGGAATTATAAGGACAATTATAAGTTCTACGGGCACTTAGAGGATTATTTATTTGGAATAATGTATTTTTTATGCATACATATTGAAATATAAATACGCCAGATATCTTTAAAAACTCTTTGAAATGAAATATATAATTATTTAAAAATTATAAATAAAATAATTATAAAGTAATAAATTTCCGAAATATTCCAGACGACTTAATATTTAAATTCTATTATTTTTTTCTTATATTCTTATATAGATTTATTTGGAACAAAAAAGGTTATAATTTTTCCATTCCAATTACAGGTGAAATTTTTAGAAACATATTCATGCATACATACAGAATTTTCATAAGAATTTCTAACCGAAAACAGATCTTTAACTATCTAAAAAAAAGTAAAATATAAAATGCATACTCAATTTTCTTTTAATATTTAACCGAAAATTTCCTTTTTAACTTTACGCAATTTCGACAAAAATTAAGACACCTGGAATAATTTGACCGAAATTTCATTCTACCAAGAACATAGTTTGGCAAAAAAAACTCATTAAAATATATTTATTTCTCTTAATTCTTGAAATATTCATTTTTATTAAACACTGTATTCCATAATGCTACTTTAGTTGAATATATAAGCGTATATATTTATAATAATAAATAAAAACAACATTTTTTTAAAAAAATATTTATTTATTATTTCAAAATCCACCGTCCCTTAAGAGATAATAAAAACTGTTTCAAGCTTATTTCGTTTCTAAGAAAGCATTTTCTTTCTGAAAACTCTGTAAGTAATGCCTATAAATGAATGAATCAAAAACACTAACCCCTTGACACACGAGTTTACTTAACTTCCTAATTAAATGACAAATTTTAATAGCTTCCTAATTGGAATATTTACTATTATTTTAATTCATTTAATAATAATACGTTTCAAGTGGCTTTTTTCATTTTAAATTATTTCATACTTTTCACTTAATTGCAGATTAAAAATTCAATAATTCGATGCGCGTCATTGTATGCGAACAGATCACACACGTTATTGTATGCGAAGCGGTTAAGGCTGCTTTCAGTTGAAATCGTATCAGCTGAAATGCATTCATTTATATCCACATCGCAAAAAAAAAAAAAAAAAAAAAAATGCAAACGCCCAAAAAATTAATTCTACAAAAGTTTTTCACACAACATCAGCATAAAGCATCTAAACATGATTCGACAACAGATAGGGTACGAACATGTTATTATTCAATGAAACTGGATAACTTACATTATTTAATAGGAATACAGATGTATATTCATGAAATACTCCTATTAATAAAAAGGAGGCCACTGATGCAAAAAGTCGAATCACTCAACAATCGAATCCTTTTTCATATGTTTCGATACTTTCTAGAAAGATTCCGTTCTTGACGTGAAATATTCTTTGAAAAAGCTGTTGTCCATGAAGCCAATCACAACCTTTTGCAATTTCAAAGCCTCAATGGCATTCAACACCCGACAACTTAAAAGAACTCGAGCAAACAAAGCAGCACGATAGTTTTACGACTAGAATGATTTTAAAAATACTTTTTTTACCCAACAATGCATTTGAACCATAAATCATTCGAAGGTGGAATTTTCCACTCCTACGAAACATTCAATCTTGCTTCTTTAATTCGGTCGTGACAGGAAAAAAGTAGCAGGCATGTATTGCTTATTCATCTCCAAAGCGATTCTTTGGACACAAAAAAATGCTTTACAATAAATAATGTGATGCATTACAAGTTCAAACTGAAATGATAAACTTTTTCACAGATGGTGAGGAATTTGACCAATTTTATATTCCCAACAATCACATTTACTTCTTTTAAGTTACGAATGTCTATTGAAGTTTCTCCCTTTTTATTTCATTCGCACAGAAACAATCAATAGGATGTGTCTATGAGAAAAAATATGAATATTAAAAAACCATTTCTCAACTTATATTAACGAATTACCTTGTTACAGTTCGCACGTTATTACATTTAGTATGGTGCTAAATTTCAGTTTACATTAAGGAATAAAAAAATATAGAACTAAAAAAATAAAAAATACCTTGAAAATTTTCAACCTTTTCTCAAGCTAACATAAATATTCATAATGTCACACCTAAAATAACTCTGAAAACATTTAGATTAGAGTCCGTTAAAATGATGTTTGTTTCTCTTGGGTGGAGAACGAAGGAGCGAGTGACTTTACAATAATTGTTTTTTTTTTTCACATTAAAAATGTGTAATTATTTTATATGGTTTCTGAAAGCGTGAGAAAATAAAATGTCAACAAAGAATAGCAATTTTGACACTGCTATTTTAAATTTTATTTTTGATCAAAAAGTTACACAAAATTATTCTAAGTTCAAAACATGATTATAATACAAATCTTACAGAATAATTTTTAAAGGTTTATGTTGCTTTGGAGGTATGCTAAAGTTAAGTAATTCCAATTTAAAACAACATAGATAAGTATTGTGAAAATATCTTTAATTCTCACAAGCAAAATATAAAATGCATTTAAATTAATATAATGAATAATTTATAATGGACTTACATTACTTTAAGAATACATTTTGAATTAAAAATTATTATTTTTATTATGACAATTTAATAAACGCATTTAATTTTTCTTAATTATACTTAAAGTATGAAATAATAGAGATTCTTAATACGTTGGCTGCCGTAATTTATGCCCGTGATTCAGATCATTCATCTAAACAGATTATCCCTTTCTTAGTTGTAGATGAAAAGGATTATCTAATTAGAGATTAAATGTGAATCACCTGGATGTCGATTTGTTAATTTAAAACATACAGTTCTGAGTGCACAATTTTATTAATATTTATGTGTTATACTGCGATATATCATAGGCAATTTTTATTTTTAACAGCACTGAAATTGTTTTAGGGAATCAAATGTAAACATGAATCATTAAAATATATTACTTTAGAAGCTGAGACACTTTTCATAAAGAAAAAAAAAACCCTGATAATATGCTAAAAAAATTACACAGAGCCGAATAAAAATTCACTACTAGATATGTTGCAACACAGCAGAAAGGTAGATAATAGAAAAGAGATTTTTTTAAAAAAGCGATCATAGGCTATGCACCACTAATCGAATTATTCGGCACATTTATTGATTTAATTTTATTTTTGCAATGATTTGCATTAAGATTAAACTTAGAAAGTGGAAGGCCTTGTGTTCGATACTCCATTTCATCGATTGTGAATATAGAGCCCTCAAATAAGTTTTCGTGGTTCCAACATCCTGAAGTTGGTGTGACCTGGAATTGGGGATTGGCGAGCTAGCTTCAGTCCCCTTCCCATAGGCCGTTGCCCAACGGATATGGCCGTATATCAGCCATATGACACATTTTAGGAGCACACTCGCCTTAATAGACCATTGGACATAGATCGGGAGCTTCCCGCAATTTGTCGATAAAATAAATAGACATCAAAGAGCCCCGATTGGTTGATTGACTTGGGTTTTTTTGGCACAAGGGCCATTCTTGGCCATACTGCGTCATTCTGGTAAAAGGGAAGAACATTGTTAATGTTTGAAGCTTCGTATAAAATTATATTTTCATGTAAAATTTAATGTAAAAACTCTAAAACAGACGAAGACAAAAAAATGACATCTTTGTTTTGTTTTGTTTTTTTAAAAAAACAAGAAGAAAATTGTTTAAGTTATATATATGGTAAAAGGTGTAGATGAATTATAAATTTAAAGTTTTGGATGATAATTCTTTCCCGCAATCCTGGGAGAGTTACATTTGATGAGTGAAAAAAATGGTGGCGATGAGAGTCAAAAGCTGGGCATCCAATCAAAATAAGACTCTCTGTCAATTCGGTGTGGCATGAAGAGCACATAGGTGCCCTTTCTGAGAAAAATAGGTACTTCTGGGTATCCCGAGTAGGTCCAATACGTAGATGAGATAAAGAGCCCCGGATAACCACAAATGAAGGGAAAAAGTGCAAAATGCGCCGAACGCATGGCGCAAACAAGCCATGGGAACGGTGCTTTAGAAGTCATCATCTCATTAGGGTTCGAATTAATGAATCCGTTAGCCATTATGTACCTTCATTGCGGGGTGTTTATCTAATAAAATTAACACGTTGACTGCCAACTTATTGCGTTCTCTTCTAGGACCAAATCATCTATGTTATTCGACGACACCTTTTCCACTACAGTTGAAAGATAGCAAAGAAGGGCCATCTAATTGGATAGATGGTCCTGACATCAGGCGAGGGTAGTGGCAGTGAACGTGTTAAACTAATTTGAAACCTTCAGAACTATTAAGAAAAGTTCTTCAGGTTCATAAATTCCAGTCTCTATTTATTGATATATTCTAAGCAGTTTCTAAACGTACCAGATGCAAATTCAAGATAGTTATCGTAGCACCCTGAGCTACCCGATTTATAGAAATTTTGCTCTCGAATCAGCATTTACAAAAAATATTCCATCTCGCAAAATATATTTCTTCAACACGGTTTTTTCAGGTGAATAAGTAACAATTTGCCACGACTTATAAACGCTGTCATAAACAGATTTATTTCTTCTATAAAACTGACCAGTATTTCACACCTTTTTATTACTTTTAATCAGTCTCATCGAAAGAAACAATCGTGACCTAAAATTGACCATCTTCGCAAGCAATTAACATGAAAGTTGGAATGATAAGATTTAAAATGGTAAGTTAATGATAATGATACAGTTCACATTAGTTGTTATTCTCAGTTGAAACTTTAAATAAAATATCAGTTTTTGTACTTCGCAAATGTAAATCTAGTAATTTTTTTCCACGTAGCTAAACTGTGAAAGTAAGTTATCCACAATCAATGATTCACATTTCATCCAATAAGCCTTCTACTTTTTAAATTTCGAGATTTATGGTACTTTTTCGCATACTAGCTGTGGACGTTTCATAAACATTTCTCTGTCAGAATAACCAAATTAAAAGACAATGGCGCCAGATTGAGTATAATTGTTTGATTTCCACAAATTCGAAATAGACTGGAACGACAATCGATTGTGGTGCTGAACATTTTAAGGATATGAGTGACCTACAATTCCATTTACTAGATAGACAAATAAATTTGAGCATCAGTCTAAAGATTTTGGTTAAGTATCTCTCAGTTGCTCAGTCGATCTGAGAAATGAACTCTAGCTTTCATTTCAATGACAGTCTAAAATTAGAAGGGATGAATACGATTGCATAAATATCCTTTAAGATAGACTATTGAATCCGAACGGCGCCACGTGCTATCATTTGCAAATGAATGTGTTTCCGGTTTAGGAGGCAAACAAGGTCACTTTGCGAGCTCTCGTTTTTTCGATAAGGAAATCATGGGATGCTGTTTAATGAGTGCATTAATTAATGTACTGGATTCAATGCGTAGGATCAGATACAATTAAACAGCAAATAAAAACTATTTGAAAAGAATGCGCAGATCTGAAAACAATGATAAACGGACTATCACAAGGGGAGTTAAACTAGATTGAGGTGTCAAGTCATAAATTTAAAAAAAATGTCATCATTTTATTTGAATAAAATATTTAGATTACTGCCAATATAGTTGATTTGATAAAAGAGTATGCTAATGTAAAACTTTCAAAATATTGTGTTTTCATGCTCTCAGTTAATACTTTTCACAATCCATCACTACGTAACAAATAACAATGAAATGTTTCAGTTAAAAGTTTATGAGCCAATATAGCTAAGTAATTATTTTTAAAGCTCCTTGAATTCGGAGCACAAGATAAACTTAGTTCAAATGAAAAACATGAAAAAGTAGGATGCAAAATTATATATCATTTGATAAGCCTTTTGCAAGATAATTAGACATGCATATTTATTCACTTCTGAAAATTCAATTTCTTTATTCTAATAGATCCTTTTTACACATACATCTGGTACTGTTTAAAAACAATACCAGAATCTGGAAGTCTAAAATCTATGTAAATGAAAATAAATGTCTGTCTGTATGTCTCTTATGCGCTGTCATACCTCTCATCCGACTGTGATGAAACTTAGGGAACATATTACGTGCGCTTACGGGATGATTACAGGCTTAGTCAAGTTATCTAATATATAAAATATATTTTTTGATCTATTTACCGCATCTATTAACCAATGATTAATGAATTTTTGTTTATTTGTACCTTATGCGCTTCAGTGTCGCTCATCCGATCGCGACATCACTTGGACCAGTTATTACTTGCACTTCGGGATGGTTATAGGAATACTAAAATTACGTAATTTATATAAATAAAAATGAATGTTTGTCTGTATGTCTCTTATGCACTGCTGTGCCTCTCATCCGATCGCGATAAAATTTTGAAACTCATTACTTGCACTTAAAATGTTCGGACTGAATCTAAAAAATTCATGTTTTTCACATAACCAGTTGTATGCTGGATGTTTATGAGTCGGACAGTCAAGAAATTTATTTGTTTCTGCTGAAGACGGAAAAAAATACTGTCTACCCTAAAGCTCTTAAATAATAAAGTGAGAAAGAATAGAATAAATACTATTTATATTTCTCCTTTGTATATTATTCAATTTCAATGAATGTATTAATTTCCGATACGAACATAAATACTATTCTTTCTATAATTCCTTATTAAAGAAGACAGTTATTTTAAATTTCAAAAGATATTTCCAAAATTATTTCTTTTGCGGTAGCAACGCCCAGAGTACCAGCTCTTCTTTGCAATAAAGATGTTCAAAAATACAAATAGAATCAGAATTAAGTGCTTTTCCACGAACCTTCGATTCGTGGAATATGAAGTAATTTAAAGGTGAAACAAGCAGGAAGAAAAGTATTCGTGAAGATTAAGAAGTGCATTACCCCAACTTTTTCAGTATGTAATAATAATCAATAGAGAAATTGATTTTGCATGTTATATTTAAATAAATAAACAATTTAACACAGCTCCTTTTGATAAATTTTTAAATAGAATATCGAAATATATATGTAGAGATTTAAATAGCGGTCATTACCATTCCACATTTGGTTTTATTTTATTGTAATCGATGGCACTAGGGATTCTACTGAATACCATTGATGCAAAGTCTAAGACTCGAGACGTCAAGTTTTAGAAAAACGAACTGTGAGCATTCGCTCGACAGACGCAGAGAGAGTGGGTCATTCGTTTCGATATCATGTTTATTTAATACCCAACGGTGGCACATACTTTTGCCATGAGACATTTGATTAGGTTTTACCCTTGGTGTCACCAAAAGGTTATACTTTCATGTCTATTGTAAATAGCCTTCCTTGTCTTAATTGTTATTGTCTTTTCTTTTAAATATTCTTTGTTGTAAATAAATTTAATTTTTTAAAGCTTTTTCTCTTTAGTCAGTGACCCTAGACACTGATCTGAATGGGCATTTTGTCCCATCCATTCCTACATATATATGCTTATGATGATACAGGCACCAAATATCTTTAAATATTACACATAACGATTAATGCTGTACAAACACAGTAACAATATGTCAGCAGTGAGCAGTGAGCAAAGCTGCAGCACACGCTACATCATTATGAAACATTATTTATTAGCCCGTTTGCAATATTTATCGATTTTCTTTCTTTCTATTAATTCATGATTTTGAACAATTATCTATTAAGTCCATCATTAGTAGCTTTCCAAAATCGCAGTTACGACGAAAAAGTCGCATTATTTTTCAAAGCATCGCAGCTCATCATAATTAAAATAATGGATTTTCAGTATGGAAGAATCGTAGAGGTAAACGATCTTCAATTCCCTTCCATATGAGAAATCACAAGCTAATATCTTTTCAGCTTATTTTTCCCCTATCTAAATAGTAGGTTGTAATTTTGCCCCTAACGTAAAAAGGTTTAACATAGAAAGGAAAATAAACAATTTTTGAACAGGGGGAGGCGTGCTTTTATTAAATTCTAGCTGGCGTGTTGCCAAAAAAAAAAAACAATAATATTAAGGTAAATCAATCAATCATTTGGCAATGTTTTATCAAAATAGGATGAACGGTACGACAGTATATAAAATAAGAACAAACAAATATTCATTTTTATATATTAGATTTGTGTATTCTTTTAGAACTGTAAAACTTGTTAAAATAGATTCAACATAGAAAATATATTTATACCATAAAATTGTTAATATAGTTAATATAGTTGAAAAGACAGCTTTTGAAAATTAAGAGGGTGCAAAATTATTTGTACTACAATATTTTTGGTAGCTACTGCGAAAAAAGCTAAAATTTAATTAAAATATAAAAACCCTTACGGTTGGTCTCCCTAAACTTTCTCACATAATCTGTAATAAAGTTGTTACCTCTGAGAATGAGAGGTAATTTTTTTAAATAAAAAATTAATATAATAAATAAAAAAATTTTATTAAGAGAATTGAGAGAATGGCTCTTTTTGGTTAAAAAAAGAGGTAAGAATCAAAATTCTTCTAATTTTGAGGATTATCAAATGATTTGCTAACAATTTTGCAAATAGACTAAGGAATATATAATCCGATTCCTGAACAAAGAAATAAGCTGTATTTCAATCCCTCTTTAAATAGCGGGGTTTTCGATTATTGTTTAACAGTCATACGATCCTTCGAGTGTTATTAACATTATTTAAGATAAAATTTCATTTTTTACAAATTGTGAAGCAGGAAAGCAATAATGAATTATTATTATTATTTCTAAATGATTATTAGCAATGATGAGGAATTATTTCTAAATGAATAGAATATTATTTTCTAGTTCAGGAGCTGCTGAATATATTCAGAAAAATTTATACCTAATTTCAACAACAACATACATTTGTTCTTAATTTGTGAGGTTTTTCATAAGAAAATCCTACCAAAGATTAGAATTTCAGAAAATAGTGTTTAAAGATGAGAAATTCCATTAAAATAAACGTAAATGCAAACATAAAAATCAGTTTAACTTCCCCAAAACTAGACTTACAAACAATTTCAAACGGCTTCTAAACAAGCCTGTCTAAACATTGAGAATATTAAATTTTTAAAAAATCCTAATTTTGCATGTAAAAAATCCAGTGTTTAAGTTAGTAACCTAAATTAAAAAAGAAAGCCATTAAAATTAGGAGAGGAAATTTCTTCAGAAGCATTTTTTTAAAATCTAGATAAATTTTTTGAGAGTCAACTATTTACTTTTAATTTAAAAACTGGCGAATCCAGGAGAAAATGTCCTACAAACCTGAATTCAAAAATCAAGAGCCGATGAATTTATAATTTCTTAAGCCCTTTCATTACTAGTTCTGGTACAAATACAATGAAATAATCCTGTCTTCTCCCCCCCCCAAATAATACAATATTGATTAAACATAGGATAATTCTTGTACTCATAAAAGTTTTTAGTTCGAGTAATTACTTTTAATTCCAATTCTGCACAAATCCATACTATTTTCTTAATAAAGTGGTAAGGGAGAAAATTCTAGATTAATCCATGATATTCCGAGCAAATAATGGATTTTTAGTGAGTTAGATTCTTTTTTAAACCTATCATTGTTTGACTTTCCTTGGTGGTGACATCTTAATAAGCCGCTAGACATTGCTTTTATCGAATGGATAAATTACTGGACTTCAACCTCCATATTAGCACAATAACAGCCGCCACATTGGTGATGATGAATCTTGAAACAGCTGTCGGGGCACCCGTGCAAACGCAACCAAAGCAAAGTCTTCAGACTCGACGCAGCACACACAACCAAAACAAAAAAGTTGTCAGACTCACTTGACGCAACAATCAAAAGTCGGCAGACTTCCTTGACGCAGCAACAGCGACACTCTCTTCGCTCGCCAAAACGCTTGGCGCTATAAAAAACGTTCGTCTCTACAGACTCAGTGGTAGGGGAGAATTGTGATGGCATCTTAATAGGCCAGTAACAGCAACTAGACATGAGCGATCGCTGTTGTCGGATGGATAAGTTACTGGACTTCAAATATCGCAGGTTCGATCCTTGGCGGGCATATTGGCACAATTCCAGTCAACTCCACTGCCACACCTTCATCGGAGTACAAGGATGAATGTTCGAATCCAATATTGAATAACTCTCTTCTTGCTATGCCTCCTTCTTGAGAGATTGCTTCCCTAAAACAAATTTTGGTTGCTTCTACTTTCGAAGAAAATTGAATGTGGTATCTTCGTTTCGACGGAACCAAATAAAAAATTTCATCTCTCCAAATCGTTGCGCTTGAGTTTACACGAGCATGCAAACTGATAACGGACAAAACTTTGACAGTTGAATCAACCAAACTGTCACAACCAGTAATTCAGTTTAGAAAATAAGTGACATCCACTTAGCTCTTCCCATTTTTGAGTCATCATTACAGATAATATTTTTAAAATTCATTTTCTCAAGAACGCGAAAAAGTACCATAAGTCTCGACATTTAAAAAATAGAAGAGGGCCTATTGGATGAAATGTGAATCAGAGAGCTCGTTGATTAAGTATACTTTCATAGTTCAATTACTTACTTACTTTCATAGTTCAATTACGTCGAAAAAATTATTTCGTTTGAAATTTGCAACTCTAGAGACTAAATATTCAATTTTCTTCTAAGCACAAATGAGATATAAAACAGACTGCAGTTAATTGTTAAAATAAATACATAAAGACTGGATTTTATAGAATGGATTACACTCAATTTTAATAGCCAAGATTTCGTGCAGTTCCTCTTAAGTTAAGAATAGATGCCAATTTTCTTCCAAAATCTTCTGAAATAATACTAAAGCGAAACAACTATCTGAAATTTGAATAAATCTGATGAATCTTCAGCGAATTGGTTCGTCTTACAATGGTGATGATAAATGTTATGAATTTAAAATACTTTTCTTAATGCAAATGTAAGATAATATATTCTAAAAAATTATTTCAATGTACCAATACCATGTCAAATGGGAAATACGTTAACTTTTTCATACATATTTTTGCAGTCAGCAGTTTTTGCATTTTCTTCGTTAAAAGAAATCAAATCTTTTAACGAAATATTTCTTATAGAGAAGTATCTCAAAAGAAGAATCAAATCTTTTTTTGTTTGTTGTTGTTGTTGTTCGCTTAAAGAAAATGTTTACATAGACGATCATTCAGAACGATGGGTTTCAGGGATTTTGCCTTTTATTATTAGTTATTTTTAGCGAATCACGTTGATAAAGGAGAAAATCATTTCATTTTCAGAACTAATTATCAGCCCGAATTCATCAGATGAACACCGGAACAATTTCCTGGATTGCATCCTCCTGCCATCTGTAGAGTAGATTGTGAACTAAAAGTTTTCAAACATTATTTCGAATATATAGCTAAAAAAATAGTTTAGCAACAAATTTATCAAAATTCATTATTACAAAAGTCGAACTGAAAATAAATACGAACATTCCACACAAAAAATATTAATTCACTACCTGAAAAGCAAGTTATTCACTGCAATTATATATAAATAAACTTCACTGTGTTTTTCGGAGACACATAAACATTAATTTTAAATCATTGGTTCATAAAAATGATAAATTTTTCATTTAATATTAGTTACAAGAAATTTCAACTAAGTATTTTTTTTTTTTTTACATTTTAATTCGAAATCGAATTTCAAAATAAATTTTCGTACAGTTCATATTTTAACTTACAGAATTTAACCAAATTGCAACTGAACAATTAAAAAAATCACGAAAGTGTAAAATTAAAATAAATACACATGCAGAGGTATTGCATTTATATTTACTCAACAGAAAAAATTTAGACTGCAATATTTTCGAATTACTTCTATTTATCATGAATTCTTTCTTTTATTTAAATTTAAAATTTTATGATAATGAAAACGGAAATATTTCTGGTATTTCTGGCATTGTACTTTAAATAGCTTTTCGCTCATAAAAACCACAGGGTTTACTTTTATATTTACTCACCAGATAAAATTAATATTGCAATATTATTAATTGATTTCTATTTATCATGAATTGTCTTTCTTTTTCTATTTTAAAATTTTATGATAGCGAAATATTTTTCCACCCTTCTCTTTTAACCCTTTATTTACCGAATTATGCTGCCACCCATTTTTCAATTCATTTTTGCAGAATAACCCAAGAAAAAAATGCAATCAACAGAAATATCTTAATTAATTTAATTATTAATAAAATATTTTTAATTCCTACTTTTATCTTATACTCACTTTATGTTATTTGGGTTCCATTCTGCGTGTTCTTTAGAATACCCTCAGCAGAGTAAAGATAGAAACTACATATTACTTTCAAGTACTGTCAATAAGTAAAGTGTTAAACATAAATCAAACTTGAAATTAAAAACCTTTTGCCTGAAACACGCTCAAAAACATGGATGCAAAGTGTTACATTATAGCATATGAATGAACGCTAGTAGACTTACGTCTTAGTTCATTTCCAAATATCTATCTTCATTTCTTCCGCATTCACTTCATTCAAAAAGGTTTTCTTATTCCCACTTTTTTATTTACTTATTTCTAACAGCGCTTAACAAAATTCCCCACTCCGTCGTTCCCACGATAGGAGGGAAAGAATATATATGCGTGTGTGTGTGTGTGTATTAATCGAAATCTAAATTAATTTCTAAAGTTTTATCTTAATTTAGCCCTTATTAATTTCATTCTAAAATATTCTCTTACTTCCTGATCCGATTCCACTTAACTTACTACTTAATTATTCAAGAAATGCTTTGTAAAAATGTTTATTTAGCGATTTTCACGGTGAAAGTGACTGATAAAAGTAGCAGACATAAACAAATAGTTTTACAAAAATATCACTGTGTTTCCCCTGCTTTGAAAGTCACATGTTCAAAACTCCCTTTGAAAATCGTAATATATCAGCAATGTAAACAATATTTACCCTATCAAAAAATGCCATATAACACGAGGGAAAATTAATTTCTGCCTTTTTCGTCGCATCTGCTAGCCCGCACTGCTTGTAAATACGCCTGTCTTTCTCCGGAGAAGAATAAAGCAAAGTGTACAGAAAAAAGTTTCATAATGTCATCTGTAAAATCAGCGGGCATATTTGCGATTAAAACTCTGAACATTCCGGGAATTGGAAAAGGATTCGTCTAAAATTGAAAAATATGTTCTCCGATATAATTATACTGTTTTTCCGAGTAAAACAACTGAGTGGGGAAATTTAAACAACTAAAAAAGTAAACCAAAATAATCATTAAAATTGTGAATCTGAGAATACATTTTTCAATTTTAAATCAACCCATTTTCAAAACTTGGAGAATTCGTAATTTGAATCGTAAATATCTACGACAATTTTATACATAATTGCATTAAACGTATTCAAAATTTAATCTGTACTAGCACGTTACACATGAAGGAGAATTTAAAAAAAAAAATCAAAGTTATAAGACTAAATTAAAAGATTAAGTTAACTAATACTGAAAATAAAATCCAAAATACTCCCTCGCTGAATTTTCACTGTACCGTTGCCACAAATATAACATAAATAATTCGGCGAATGAACACATACAACAAAAACTGGTAGCAAAAATATAATGGCTGATAACTCACAGGTCGGAATAGGCAATTTACATGTCCAGAGAAACATTTTCTATCGAAATAATTTCTTCTTTCTTGTGTAATTCATCAAATTACTATTTTAAGTAATTTTAACTCATATAAATATTACTTTTTTTATCCGCAATATACTAAATGTGTAAAGTATAGATAGCGATTACTGATAAAACTGATAGTAATGGAATTTTTTAATAATTTTTTTCTAATAATCATGATTGAAAAATTATAAAAAACATCATTTGCCATACCAGCCATTTTTCGTTCGCAAACCATTTATTGTTTTTTTAATAATGATGATGATGATGAAGCTTGGTGAGGAATTAAATAAAAGCTTTCACGGAAAGCAGAGAGTAGAATTTTCCTTCGACAAACTCAACTCTTCTTTCTTAATTTGGTTCCATCTGAAGAGCAAATAATGCAATTCATGTGTCTTTTAAAAAAATGCTTTATGGTCTTCAGTAACATCGGAGCTGTTATTAGAAACAATGTTATATGTTCATTCAATAGTAATTTCTAAAATGTCAGGAAATACTTCGGCGCCAATTGCTTCTGCAATTTACACGATTTATTTTATTTCATTTGAAACAGCGAATGGATAAAATTCTATTAAAATGGATGTAATAAAGATAATTCAATTCCCATTCATAAAAATTGGTTGCATTTTTAAATTTCAGGCTGAAATGAGTAGCATTAAATTTTCAAAAATTCTTTCAACTTCCTGCATTAAAAAAAGGTTTATATTGAATTTTTTCTTTTAGTTTCTTTCATTAGCACTTACAATGTTACATGTCCCTTCAATTCCTCATTCAATAGTAATTTCTAAAATGTCAGGAAATCCTTCGGCCCCAATTGCTTCTGCAAGTTAAACGATTTATTTTATTTCGTTTGAAACGTTTGAATGGTTAAAATTCTATTATAATGGATGTAATAAAGATCATTCAATCCACATTCAGATACATTGGTAGCATTTTTTAACTTCAGGCTGTAATTAATAGCACAAAATTTTCAAAAATTCTTTCAACTTACTGTATTAAAAGAAGTTTATATTTAATTTTATTTATTTCTTTTAGTTTCTTTCTTTAGCACTTCTTTCTAGTCTATAAGTTCGATTATATGTTTTATTTTATTTTTTCTTGTAGTTTCTTTCTTTGGCACTTCTTACTAGTCAATAAGTTCGATTATATGTTAGATTTTATTTTTTCTTGTAGTTTCTTTGGCACTTCTTACTAGTCAATAAGTTCGATTATATGTTTTATTTTACTTTTTCTGGTAGTTTCTTTCTTTGGCACTTCTTACTAGTGTTTAAAATCGATCGCTTCCTCTCTATGTATTTTGAACTTCCGTCACTGATAGCTTCATTTAAAAAACATAGAAAGTGAAACATGCATCAAAAATGAAATAAATGTATGCAAAAATAAATTTAATATGTAATTTGATAACATATCATTGCAAGCACTATGTTCTAATAAAACTTATTAAAATGCCCTTCATCGCAGAATTCAAATTAAAAGATAATTGCAGATATATAATAGTGATTTTCATCAAAACTTCGAATGAGGTAAAAAATAAATTGTTATCAAATTATTTTTCTCAATTAAAAACCATTTTGAGCATACTTCATCACTGCAGTTAATTTAAATGAAAAGATTATTTGCCATAAGCATCATAATTAAATTTAAAAAAATCTGAAATTAATTCAGTTTAATTAAACATATATATTTACATATACATACATATTATATATATATATGTATGTGTGTGTGTGTGTGTGTGTGTGTGTGTGTGTGTGTGTGTGTGTGT
>JAPMOQ010043401.1:2835846-2856611 GCA_026543055.1 Argiope trifasciata | reverse complement strand
AACTGCAGCTCGAATTTCAGCTGCAGACGCAGTACGATTAGCCACAGACATACGCCGAATACGACGGTCTTCCCTCTCAGTAGTACCACGTGGCCACACGGAACCTGGTTTTCTTGAGGCAGTACCTTCCCTTGACCCCTGCCGCCAATATTCATGCACAGTGGATACATTCCTGCCAAGTCTTTCAGCAATATCTTGGAAAGAAAACCCACCTTCTCGTAGCCCTACGACACGACCTCGTTCAAACTCAGTGAGCTGTTGATAATGGCTTCTTCGTCTTCTCAGAGGCATCCTTGACTAACATTAACCCACTACGTCAAATCTCAACTGTAAATAACAATCACGAACCTTACAGCACTTATTTAAAGCAAACCTCATTTGCATGTTCATAGTGTCGCTACTAGCGCCACACTTACGCGCGTAGCTCGAAATTTGAATCGACGTCATCTTTCAGATGTATAAACACGCCTACCAAATTTCATTTACCTAGCACAGCTCCTTCCTAGTGTTGGGATTTTTTTATCCATCAGTGTATTAAAATTTTGATAGTTATGATAATGCAAAAGTCGCGAAAATAAAACAAAAAAATCAAGGTGATATCGCATTTCTTATTAGTTATTTACAGTATTAAAAAAAGGCGCATGAACAACGTTTCCTCACACTACGGATTTTCATTCACTTTTATTTAAAATTCTTGTTTGTAAAGGCGAATTTTTGTATTCGAGTTTTCACTAATAGATTTGCTCTAAAATTTAATATAAGGTCTGAAAATTCACTGCTGTGTACGTTAAGAGACAGTCTACTGTTCTAATAACTTTATAACCTTATAATTAGTTTATAATTATAAAATATTTTAAATATATTTAATTCCATTTTAAATCTGGAGAAATATTTTAGAAAAAAAAAATGATGTGAGATACCATTATATGCATAATAATAAAATTATGAAATCTATTGAAGATTCAACGGCAGAAAATGCGGATTTTTGAAATGCACATTTTAAAGCCTACTCGAAAGTAGAAACTATTTTTTGAAATGAAAAATGTGGATATAGGAACCAAATTCGAGCAGCGCGAGGTGTTGACTATAAAGAAATGAAACCTTTCACATAAGCTTTGGTAATTTTGTTCTATATTTTTTATTAAAAATATTTGCTACTTTTTAGGGCACTAATAAATAAGTGACATATTTTTTAAAATTTTATTTTCAGTAATAAATTTGATAACATTTTTTAAGCGAAAAATGATTTAATAGAATAATATTCAATGCGGATTTCAAAACTTACAGTAAAATAAAACATATCTACAATTTATATAATCTTCCTAAATTGTTATGCATTAATAAATTAACAGAAGAAATTACGATTCTCATACCATACCGTTCGAAATATCAGGTAATATTTCGAACGGTATGAAATCAGGAAAATATTATAGCACCAAAACTCTTTAAAAACTTGGTCTGCATTTTAACTCAATTACTGAATCCTATAATCACGCATACTTCATACATCAATACAACAAATTGATCATCAGAGCTATAAAATGGATGATAAAAAAAGTAAAAACAGAAATCTTGTAGCAGTTCTTAGAATATGATAGTGAAAGAAAAGTTTCTAAATAGAACTCACAGTGATGAATCAGGTGGAACTTTAAAGAATCAGCAAGTCCTTCAAACAGGAAGATTATTAACAGAGTGGATATAGCAGACTTAAATATCCCCGACTCTGCAGAGTAAGAAATCTGAAGCAGGAGCTCCAACTCAATAATAAGGACACGACTGTGTTTGAACAACGATTTCACATGTTCTTAATCCAAGAGAAGACGAGAAATACTGGTGCAAATCAAACACTACCATGTTCTTAAAAAGCGGGACTTAAGACGTAATCTGATCTCGATACAGATTGAGGTGAAACCACGCTCATATACAAACCACCTGTATTCACAGAAGAGGAGCAGCTGTATTTAAACGTTTCAAACGTCTGCGATTCAATCGAAAAATCTATGCAAAAATAAAAATATTATTATTTTCAATATTTTTAGGTTTGAACATGTGAGCAAAGAATTACATCTGTAGGGATATCTCAGAAGGAATGTCTATTTAAAATTATATAACAAAGAAAATAAAATCTTCGATCAAGTCAATAGAAAAATTAATCGAAATGTTTCATTTGTAAATTATAGATAAAGTTTATGAAAATTTTTTATAGTTTTAAATGATACTGAAATAACAACTTAAGATTTGAAGAATCACTTATCCATTCCAAAAGGTATACTCATCTAACAAATAGTCAACTCTACGTAACAATAAATTTGGCTAAAAATGTATAGCCTGATCTAATAATATAATTTTTAGCAATGAATTAGAAATTAAAAACCTAAAAGTAGAAAACAATTTCCATCTTTTCTAGAGCACCACAGAATGAAGCAATTAAGATAGGCACTGTTTTACTTCCTCTTCACTTCATTTAGAGACAGAAGTGAAAATTCCACAATGAAACAATGCATGTCCTCCAATATTTCAATGAGAAGAATAACATTTTTATCACTTCTTCCCATTACTTTCTTTTACACTAATACAACAGGAACTCGTTCTTAGCATAGTGAAGAAAACCTATTATGACTTTGAACATCTTTCTTTAGCCTGACTGGGTCCAAAATTTGATGTAACAATTGTTATTCCAATATCATTTGGTCATCTCATTCATACACAAAATATACGGATTAACAATTGTTCCCTTGCTGACAAACCGGTCAGAAATTTGATGCACATCTATAATTCAGGAAACAAAATCATGTATTGAATTTCAACCAGCAAGTTATTTGCTTTATCGCGTTCGTTCACATAAACTTGCAGGAGTAGGCAGACTTAGAGCAAACGGAAGTCTGATGGAAATTTACAATTTTCGAGTTACGGCGTCATATCCGTCTAGTTCATTATATTTTTCAGCGGGCAACCTCATGGGGAGACATTATAAAAAGGATTTCTTCGATTCCGCGGAGATTCGTTTACATATCGAAGTTTAGAAAAGAGCTAAAAAGAGCACTCGAAAGCAGGTGATATTCTCAAAATGAAGGAGTCCATTTCCAGAAATATTTCAGAAGAATTTTCTAGACTTCCTAGCGTTTATCAAAAAAGTACCTAGAACAAACTTTAGTTTTAGTCGTTACATTTTTCAGCCATCGTGCTCAGGGAGAGGCATTACAAAAAGGATTTCTTCGATTCCGCGGGGATTCGTCAACATCTCGAAGTTTATCTCTTTAGAAAAGGACTAAAAAGAGCACTCATAAGCAGGTAATATTCTCAAAATGAAGAAGTCCAATCTCAGAAATATTTCAAAATTTTCTAGACTTCCAAGCGTTTATCAAGAAAGTATCTAGAACGAACTTCAGTTTTAGTCATTACATTTTTCAGCTGGCGTGCTCATGGGGAGACATTACAAAAATGATTTCTTCGATTCCGCGGGGATTCGTCAACATCTAGAAGTTTAGAAAGCTAAAAAGAGCACTCATAAGCAGGTGATATTCTCAAAATAAAGAAGGCTACCCCCAGAAATATTTCAGAAGCATTTTCCAGACTTCCAAGCGTTTATCAAGGAAGTACCTAAAACGAACTTTAATAAACATATTGGATCCGTCACATAGAAGTAGGGTTCTTTACGCTTCCAAAATCAGGAAAGTTAATGCATTTACCCCATAAATAGAAAGAGTGTATGTTTAGCACTGAATATAAAAACGAAGAAACATCAAACAAATCATAATTCTAGTTTATAATACAAAACTCGGGAACGAAAAATGTCTTAAAACATTCGTTTGGAGGTAATATAAAAAATAATCTCCTACGAAATTTTTTGTCGTTCGCTTTCTAGCCAGTTCATTTTTTTACTTCCTCGAATATGATTTTTACAAATTGAAATTGTTAAAATCTTCGAGACCTAGACTTCGAAGAAACTTCAAGGAATTCCGATTTTTAGAATGATATATGTGGTATTTCTGTGAACATGATGACACAAAAGGCAATGAGCTGAAATTTGATAATTGAGCTTCACGTCAAAATTGTAGATTTGTACTAAATTGTGTAGAAATCCTAATATAGAAACTAAATCTAACAGTCATGATGAGAAAAAATTCCCAAAGAATGAAATTTAGTACATGGTTTTTTAAAAATTTAAAACATAGATGCTTTATACTAGTCCGTCAAAGTACTCATCCTCTATCCATCAATGTACAATTTTACTGTACATTAATATCAATGTGCATATCCATCAATGTACATATTCTTCAATACATCCATCAATGTACATATTCTTCAATATACATCCATCAATGTACATATCCTTCAATATACATCCATCAATGTACATATCCTTCAATATACATCCATCAATATTAGTATCAATGTACATATCCTTCAATATACATCCATCAATGTACATATCCTTCAATATACATCCATCAATATTAGTATCAATGTACATATCCTTCAATATACATCCATCAATATTGGTATCAATGTACATATCCATCAATATACATCCATTAATGTACATCTATCCAGCATTGTAAATTTTTTAGTATACAATCATTCAAAAGCAATAAATAAAAGTCAATGATAGCATAGGTGATGATGACTTTGATTAAGAATATAATCATCCTCAGAGTTACAGTATTTATCTCATCTACACATGTTGAGTATTGTAGGAAGTTGTGAAAACACTCCTGAAAACGTTCCATGTCTAGGAACTTAGAGAATCAATATACGTGCTGAATATTATTACTCTCCAACAACCGGCAAGCAATGGCGTGTAGAATTGGGTAGTTTTCACTTTTTCTCAAACACAACAGCCAATCTAGCAAAATAAATGTCAGAATCGAATATATTACCACTAAATGAATATATTACTACTTAATTCTAATCATTATAGTTTCTTACTACTTAAATTAATAAATAAAATTGTCATGAAGAAAATACAATAAATAAAAAAATTAGTTTGTTTTAACAAGTAAAGAACAACATTCACACTCTAACTTCAAAGATAAATAAAATACATTCAAAATAATGGAAGCATGCGCTTGAACATACATAACAAGAGCAGCTTGTAAATTTTTCCAAAACTGATAATTTTCATATAATGTTGCCTAGAACTGATCTTGATCTTAATTTAAATCATTTTCTTTAAACTATTCCACTTGTGTACACGTGCACTGATTCTTTTTTAAAGTCAAGAAAAATAAGTTTCAGTTCTTTTCAATGGGGCAAAATGGATATGATTGCTAATCATTTATACAAAATAAAAATGTATGTCTTATGCGCTGCCGTACTGCTTATCCGATTCCGATAAAACTTCGACAACATACTGCTTGCACTGACGCAAAGGTTATAGGCATAATACAATCTAAAGCAGTGCTCCGCAACCTTTTCTCACCTACGACGCACCTGATTTCTTTCTAGAATTCCGCGGCACACCAGAAGCTAAAGTATATAGGTATTCATTGATACACAAACTTTACAATAAATGTTTGTTTTTTATTTGAAAGGTATACATACAAAAAACCGTAACATATTTATTTCTACGCTATCATAATAATTATTAATGTGATACCTGCGCTTGTTTCAATGAACACAAAAGTTTTATATTTGGCTCAATATTTAACACCGCGACCGGAAGTTCTTGGTCAAGATCGTTTAAGTATGACCGCCTATCATTTTTAATTAATACAAGAGTTTAAAACTTTGCTCACATAAATATGTCGTCGAAAATGGAAGTAATGTTAAGATTACTTTGTAGGAAATGTGAGGACATTCTTATTTAACGTAAATCCAGAAAACATCTAATGGAGCTTCGGAGAAGTATAATTTTAAAGTCATGTAATTATTTAAATCTGTTCTCACCAGGGTACCATTGAATAATTATTTAGTTATAATAATTATTCTTTAGTATATTTAGAAAAATAGACATTATCATGAAAAAAAATTGTCATTGTGTATTAAATACATGATGAAAAATTGTAAAATGTCAAATACAATGTATAATATTTGATCGCGGCACACCTGTATCTGGCTCATGGCACACCGGTTGCGGAGCACTGATCTAAAGTATAAAAAATGTTTTCAAATCCATTTACCGCATCTCTTAACCACGGATTAACCACTAAATAACTCGCCACGGAGACACAACAAATTCAGTAAAGATATTAAACTCAAGCTAGACGTTAATATTTCGGAGCTATTGTACGTAAATGCAGTGCAAGTCTTTCTCTGCGGTAATAGTTTTATTTGAGAGTGTGCGAGATAGATACAATTTTAATTAAAAATTTAATAAAATTTTAGCGTTTTTTGTAGTAAATTCCGAAAATACTATAGTATAAATCATTTTGCACCATCTTAGTTTTCACAAAATTATCTTTTCAACTATATTAAAGATTTTATGATATAAGTATATTTCCCATGTTTAATCAATTTTTAAACAATATGTTTTAATCACATTTTTTAACATTAAACTTGAGAATTCTGAATGAATATTAAATGTATCACCAGACAAAATAAATAGTTTCTTTCATTACCATTCTGAAAGAACACCAAGCTTTACGATTCTAAAAGAATACACAAATCTTATATATCAAAATGAATATTTGTTTGTAGAATACAATAATAAAAATAGAATAAATACTATTTTTGCTTCTCTTTTATATATCCTTCAGTTTCAATGAATGCATTCATCGCTGGCAAAAAATAAATATTATTCTTCCTATCATTCTTAAATAAACAAGATAATTATTTCAAATTCCAAACGATATTTCCAAGATTATTTCTTCAGCGGCAGCAAGGTATCAGCTTGTTATTAATAATTCTGAGAATGCGTTATTGTAATTTCTTTAAAGTTTTCATCTCTAAAAATATTTTTCTTTCAATAAAATGGAGATAAAAATATCATTTACAGACTTAATAAACAATGACATCCTACATGCAAGATATCCAACTGACAATTATTCAAAATATATCTCAGTCAAAATACATCCTTGTCTTTCAAAATTTTTTCCCATAATTTCTAAAATGAAAAAACGTTCAAACATCTCTAGTAATCATATGCATTTATGAAAAAATTGGCGCATTGTGCAAATTATCTCTCAAAATATGTGAAAAAATGCACAACACTCAATCAGGAATAAAAAGTTCCATTTACACCATCAAGCATTCGTTAATATAATAATGCATTCCAAAATTCACAAACGGACATATCTTAGCAAAACAAAGCCAGAGGGAATCATGAAATAAAAGTTTTGTGTGTACAGGTGAAAGTGAAAACGGGTACAGTCATATATTTAACCGATGTATATACGGTCAATTTTTATTATTTCCTGCAGGTGTAAAAGATGTGCTTCATTAAGATGATTTAGCATCTTACTTCATAAGCAGCATAAAAATAAATCATATATATATATATATATATATATATATATATATATAATGATATTTTTAACATCTAATTTAAATTCAAATTAATTTCCAAGGCTTTATCTTAATTTAGCCCAATTGTAATTTCATTCTAAAATATTCTCTTATTTCCTGATCCTATTCCATTTCTCTACTTAATTCATTCAAAAAATGCTTTGTAAAGTTCTTTAGTCAGTGATTCTCACGGTAAGAGTGAACGATAAAAATGGCTGACGTAAAAAATACTTTTTTTTTAAAAAAAGTCCCGATATTTCCCTTATCATGTGTGTCAGAAATGCCTATGAGAATCTTAATAATATATTGGCAGTATAAACAATATTTTCCCTATCAAAATATGCTATATATATGAGGAGATATTAATTTTTCGCTTTTTCGTCACATCTGCCTGCCCGAGCTGCTTGTAAGTATGCTGGATACCTCCGGAGGAAGAATAAAGCGAACTTTAAGATGAAAAGTCTTCTTCCATGTCTTCGAGATTATATATATATACCGGGTGGCCAGAAATAAAACACCCCTACTCTGACCTCCCTGGATATCGAACTACTCAGTGTAAAGGCTTGAAAATTTGTGGACATACTATTCAAAAAATGGGGAAACGGATTTCACGAAAAAAAAATTTAGTTCCAGAAATCACCGTTAGGTGGCGCTGTACCACTGGACGTATGCTGAAAAGACACAAAAACACGTTTTAAACACATTTTATTTGAAAGTACCAAGCATACATGAAACAAGGACGTTATCGATGCAGGGAATGCTGCTCAATATGGTTCCCTTCCTGAAGATGTAAAATGTGAAGTCTGTGGACAGCTTGTTCAACTGCGGATCGTAACTGGTCATCTGAGATGCTTTTCACATGCAGACTGATACTCTCTTTCAAATCTGCCAAGGTTATCAGACGTTCTCGATAAACAAGGTTTCTTAAGTGTCCCCAAAGCCAAAAATCACACGGATTAAGATCCGGTGAACGAGATGGCCAAGTTGTCGGAAACGCGCGACTGATTATTCTGTCAGTGGTGAAATGTTGGCGAAGAAACTGTTGCACAGGGAGTCCAATGTGTGGAGGTGCTCCATCTTGCATAAAAGTAATGGTGTCAAGGCATTGGCGCTGCTGCAAATGGGGTACAACAAATGTTTCGAGCATCCTTTTGTACCTGTTGGCCGTCACGGTACATGTCTCAAGGCCATTGGAAGTAACCTCTTCGAAAAAGAACGGTCCAAGGATGAATGTGGCTGTGAATCCACACCAGACTGTAACTTTCGGTGAGTGGAGTGGAATCTCTTGGAAGGTACGGGGGTTTGTCGTGTCCCATATGCGACAGTTATGGGTGTTCACTGTTCCACTGAGGTGGAAATGGGCCTCATCGCTCCACAGAATCTGCCACGGCCACGATGCATCCACTTCAACTCTAGCAAGAAATGTCAATGCAAAGGTCAGTCGCATCTCCCTGTCTGTGGCCAGCAATTGTTGATTAGGGCGGATTTTGTACGGGAAACAATGCACCATTTTTCTGAGTACGTTCCACACTGTGCTATAGGGAACACCCAAGTGTCGTGACACTGCACGTGCACTACTGCAGCCTAAAACATTATCCATTGACTGTTCAACAATACCGGTGGCAACATCTTCAACGACATCTGAACGAACCGGTTTGCGTCCTCGACCAGGCTGAACTCCAAGATGTCCAGTTTCCTCGAATCGAGCGATCATTCTCCTGAGAGCTTGTGGAAGCAATGGTCCCTTACGCAAATCCTTAAGTCGGCGAAACTCTCGAAGTGCTGCTGGAGCATTTCCTTTATTCTCGTAAAACAACTTCACAAGCAAAGCGCGTTCTGGCAGCGTGACAGCCATCACTAATAAGAATGACATTCCCCACCTTTTAACTTCTTTTATACCCAGAACATGGCTTCTAACCATGCTTTATGCAAATTTTTCTGGTTACAGTATGAAATTGCAGTTACAACGGGAGTTCTAGCTTCTTTACTATTTTTATTTTCCATAAGGGGCAGAAAAATTAAAAAGGAAGCATGGAAGCATTCCATTCCGCATAAACATTTTAATTTTTATTATTATTTGTGTCTTTTGATCATAGTTCCAGTTGTGCAGCGCCACCTATCGGTGATTTCATGAACTAATTTTTTTTTCGTGAAATCCGTTTCCCCATATTTTGAATAGTATGTGTACAAAATTTTGAGCCTTTACACTGAGTAGTTCGATATCCATGGAGGTCAGAGTAGGGGTGTTTTATTTCTGGCCACCTTGTATATATATATATATATATATATATATATATATATATATATATATATTAGAAGCAGATTCGAAGACATGGAAGACTTTTCACTTTAAAGTTCGCTTTAGGCCATGCATATTTACAAGCAGTGTGAAGAAGCAGAAGTGTATGAAAAGGGCATAAATTAATTTTCTCTCATTTTATATATCTTGATAGAGAAAATACTGTTTATATTGCTAATATATTATTAAGATTCCCATAGGGATTTCTGTCACACGTCGATCACGTGATAAGGGAAACTCAGGGACCTTCTTTTAAAAAAGTATTCGTTAAGTGAACAACTTATATCGTTCACTCTCACCGTAGGAATCGCTGACTAAAGAACTTTACAAGGCATTTCTTGAATTAATTATGCAGAGAAATGGAATCGTATCAGGAAATAAGATAATAGATTTAGAATGAAGTTACAATGGGCTAGACTAAAATAAAGCTTTAGAAATTAATTTGGATTTAAATTAGATGTTAAAAATATCATTATATATCATTTATAATTTTCAAATTATGGCAGAAAGTTTCTAAACAAAACTTTCGATTGAAAACTAATTGGATCACTTGAGTTGGGATAAAGAAGAGTGAAAAACAAAATAATAATGACATTAAAATACAAAAAACACGCGCGAATGTTTTTACTTTCAGGAAATGGTGATGTCTCCCACATGTCTTTAAAACAACTACAGCTCATTTCCGCGCAACTCTGCAATGAACGTCTAGACAAAACAAAACACAGGATTTCTTTCTAGGTAAATTTGCTATTCGATGCCATAATATAGATAAATTACTTTATATTTTATGATAAGAGTTAGTCCAATATCTATAGGATTGATATTTTATAATGAATATTATTCAATCCATTCTTGTGTTAGAATTTTAATATATCGAGGATTATACGATTGGGATAAAAAAAAGTATGTATCAAAAGTTCATTTAAAATATTTTACAGAAAATATTGTTTGCAAATGTTTATTAAACATTTTTACAGCAACTATAAACATCTAACAACAGTCGGGGATTTACTTTATTTTATAGTATGAAAATAATTTGTTTTTAATGACATAATAATTTTCACTTTTCATTAGTGACATAATAATGACAAAAAAATTTTGAAAAATTTCAAAAAGTTTATCAAAAATTCAAAACAAAATTATTTCTGAAAATAATTTATTTTAATGACATAATAATTTTCACTCTGTTGATTTTCTGAAATGGCGAATGCCTTTGAGCAAAGAACCAGCATTGCATTTTGGTTCGCAATGAAATTTCTTTCAAAAAAACAATTGAAATGTCGCAAAAATGTTATAATAAATTGAAAACAAAATTATTTGATAAGTAAAAAAAGATTTAAGATAGTATATCGTAATCCATCGTAGTTGATCCACGATCTGTCAGAGCAGGAGTCGTGAACTTTTATAAATCAACGTGCTATTTTTTCTAAAGAAATGTTTAATGAAGCACGGACGTGCCCTTTTTTTCAAAAGAGATGTTTAATGACGCATGGACGTGCCAATTTTTCGAAAGAAATGTTTAATGAAGCATGGTCGTGCCAATTTTTCGAAAGAAATGTTTAATGAAGCATGGACGTACCGTCCAAAAGATTTTAACTCGCGATTATTGAGAAGGCAATAAAACTAAATACAAACAACTAAAAACTCTTTATTTATTACGAAAAAATACATTTGCACTGTGTAGTAATGGATGTTTTAGTTATACTTGTAGTTCAAATTAAAGTAAAATTAGTGTGACATCTGTTGTTGCAGATTAGATGACGAATTATTAGGTTTATTTTACTTATATTAGGTTTATAAGATGTTACTTAGAATGCATACTAAATTGGAGTCATCTACCAAGCGGTTTCTATGCAAGTCTTTAATGTTATTCATCTCTAAAAATAACAACTTGCATTTGAAAGCATTAGGTAGAAAAAAATATTGTTAAAAAAGCATGAGCTAGCTACACCAAATCGCTAAATGTATCTGGAATCGAATTCCATGTTTCCAAAATTTCCTTTCTGGCATTTTTACTTATATTGCTAGTTACTCTTTCAGTTTCAATCAATTCCAACTTTTCCTTGTTTCAATCATCCGTTGCATTTCAAATCATCAGTTTCTAATCAATCGAATGAGGCAAAGTTCAATTTATCAAATGAAGTCACGAGCAAACCATTTTGATTGGTGGCATGCCCAAAATATTGTGTCGCGTGCCATCCCATTGGTTCGCCATCCTTGTGGTAGACCCACTTCGTTTAATGATCAAGATGTCAATTAAGTCAAAGAATTGGTTTGAAAAGTTGCTGTTGAAAGTTGGTTGGTGAAGTTTTCGTACTGACATTAAAAATGAAACTACTTAACGTAAGAGGTGAATGGTATTTCCAATATCTACAAAGCATTATAGATATCTTTTAGGTATTAAATAGACTTTCTTCAGCAGAAAATATTATATTCATTTATTTCCGATATTTAATGAAAAATTATTTTCCAATCATTTACGCGAACACCCAAAATTCACATGATGCATTCACATGCTACAATACTTGAAATGAAATATAAAATTCATTCAACGGAAAAGAAATTTGCTACTTGAAATAAATGTAACCAGAGTTATTAATATTTCTAGGCTTATCAAATATTTTAACAGTTCATTTGTTTTATGGAAGAAAACAACATCAGTAATCTAAATGGAATAATGAAAAATGAAATTAAATAATATTGCAGCGCTTTTTGAAAAGATGGCACACAAATTAAAGTTTGGTTCTTGGTTAAGTTTGGAATATTAAAGGAGATTAACACCGGGAATGAGGGAATCACTTACCTAATGTTAGCAAAATATATACAAACAAAAATATACTAATAACAAAAAAATTCATAATCAAATAATGTAGATAAAATACTTTGATTAAAATACGAAATTAAATGCAAACTACTTAATATTTATGGGCCCTGGCATACAATCGCAATCAAAAATGAGTAAATATCTGGATTAAAATACAGTATGTGTAGAGAAATAAATAGCATTTTTATTATAAAGTATAATAATAATAATGAGATTAATTATTTTATAATAGTCAATTTTAACTGCGTTGATGCGAAAATCTGCAAATTCATGAAAAATTATGCATAAAACCAAACAATATTACCATACTATGCAAATAAAATTTTAATAGTTACAGTAAACATATATCCATAACAAAAGAATTAATATAAACATTGTTAAATACAACTTGAAATATATAAATAGGGTGATCAAGAAATAAGTGTTCGGAGCATTGTAGCGTGTTATATACTGGATGAAATATGACAAAATTTGGCTATCATAAACATTAAAGTATGCGGTTTTGATTTATCAAGAAAAAAAATTCGTACAAAAAAAAACGCCGATAGGGGAATTTTGGCTCTGCAAGCGCATAAGTAGAAAAAGAATACATAACTGATAATGGAAACAGTAAGTAGCAATACACCAAATACCAATGAGAAACGTTTATTATAGCAACTTGCAAATTTGACTCAAGATGACCACCAATTTGATGTTCCAATAATTGCATGCGATACACGAGGTTTTAGACGGTGGCTACTCGCAACATATCGGCATTTAATCGTCGGCATTTTGTTATATTTCGTCCTATAAATAACAGGCTACAGGGCTCTGAACACCTGACGTATAACATTATTAGATCTTTTAAAATAGGAATGTCAGGGGTATGTCCGTGATACACAAAGCCTTTCAAGTGAACCAGAAACACCTCACATCCAGTATGTTATTTTACACGGATAAAATTCCAGGATCTTATACAATATCTTCTGCATCGTTGAGAATGGAATATCTGTTTGTCGTGATATTGAACGTGCACTACTGATAACCTGCTTATTAGCTATTACCTGTTTCATAACTTTTGATCACAGAGCCAGGTTTTCCATAATCAGCGTGTTTTTTTTTTGGTACTAACTTTTTATCTTGATAAATCGAAATCACATACTTTAATATGCATCGTGATCAAATTTTGTTATATTTCGTCCAATACATCACACGCTACAGGGCTCTGAACACGTCCAGTCATTTCTTGATCACACTGTACAATTTTCATAATAAATACAATCTTAAAAATATATCCCTAACCAGAAATAAATAAAAATGCTTAAGATATACATAAGAAGAAGAAATATTATAGCAAAAAAACTAAAAGTTTTAGAAAGATGCATCTATAAGAAAAATTAAAATATTATATTTAATTGCAAAATAAAATATTTTTAGCATGCTAGCGTCCTTTGTTTCTATTTTCAAATAATAACTGAAATTTTGGCATTTCAGCAGTGTTTGTCGCCATACATCCTACAATGATTACATTCAAGCTCTGGCATTTCAAACCTAAACACGTTTTAGAAATCAGTAAAATTATAAATGTTATTTCGTGAGGCTGAAAGTGAAAAATCAATTTTTTTGACAGTAAGAAATGAGCCAGTTCAATTAAAGCTGTTCCGCAAAAGTATTTTTCTTATTCTATGAAAAGCTTTAGATTGAAATTGTTTTCTTTCCAGACGCATTTGTTTTCAATTCCTATTTTTCCTATTGAATTTTCCTATTTCTCAAAATATATCTTGAAATAATTCTGTTGTATTTGTAGTATTTTGTGTTATATTTTACAAAACATCTAAAAACCTCAGTTTTAAATAATTTTAGCAAAAACAATTTTTCAAAATTTTTTCTTTTCGTTTTGGTAAAAATTCACTAAAATCTACTACAAATTTTCCTATTTCTCCAAATATATTATATTTTAAAATAATTTTGTTGCATTTATAGTATTTTGTATAATAATTCATATTATATCTGAAAAACTATAATTTTAAATTGTTTTTGAAAAATGCAATTTTTCAAATAATTTCCTTCAAATGTTGATAGATACCTTAATATTCAAATATTTTGATTAATCTTAAAAAATATAACTTATCAATTTCTTTCCTTCTCTGTTCATTAAGTGCATACACAACTATATTTTTTGAATTATGAATCAATTGAAACATAAACAATGTAGTATTTCTTACCTATGAATAATGTAACAATATGTATAAGTAATAATCAATCAAATAATATGAGTATTTGTTGGATACCTCCACATGTGCGGACTGAATCCTGAGCACTTGTCTCTGCAGCTGAGGCATGGCTGCCCTTCGTCCACTTCCTGCACCAACACACCCTGCGGAAAGAAAGACAAACTTGTCAACAACCAGCCGCTCATTTCAAACCCATTCAGACTTGAAATTGATTCAAACATTCAAGGCGGGAGTTCTACGATTGATCTCGACTGCAGCTGAAAGGCGGGAGTCGTAGTAACACGATTTAAATCTAAGTTTTTTTATGATTGCACAAAATATCGCCCCCTCTAGGATGAAAAACGAGGCGGGTGGTCGCCGCGTTACCTAGCATACATCCGTCAAGATCCCCCGCCTTTATTGTGTAAATAACAACATTCTGAAATCGGGATTCTTCTATAACAAGGCCCAATATTTCGGATAAAGAAAGGCAGGGCCGGTCATCTAGGGGGTGTGGCGGGTGCTATGCACCCAGGCCCTGCGATTGAAAGGGGCCCCCACCGTGATTAAAAATTAAAACAGTGTTCTGAATAATAATATTGTTACACATGCAAAAAGTCTACAAACTTGTTTCCATGTGACTGGCTGAACAATGACTGACGTCTTTATTAGGCAAAGATAGCAGTGATATCTATAAAAAAGGTGGGAAAAGTTCATTTATGAATAAGAAGTCCCCGTCAGACGTGTTCAGACAGAGCGGCGCCCAGAAGTCGAGGCTGAGGCTGAGTTCAAATGGACTTGTAAATCAACAGTTTTCTACTTTTGTCTATATATAATGTAATATTTTTTACAATCTTTTACATTGCCATTCACTAAATGTAATAAATACTGAACCCACTTTCAGAAAATTAAGATCAAATAAAGGATTACTTTCTGTCAAGCATATTAGTATAATACTTAAATGCTCTTTCTATACTCGAAAAAGAAATTGGAAAAATTATAATTTTCCTGGAGTAATGAATAGCAAAAACAAAATCACGCATTATTAAATAAATATGCAAATGTTCGCTTGTTTGTTTTTTACTTTGCTAAAAATTTAGGGCCCCAAATGTTTTCAACTGAGTTTGTAAGACATTAGAGGGAAAAAATTTCTTACATTCAACATTACATTTTTAGGTGTCTGTGGAGTAACGGATTTCTTTTTTTTTTTTTTTTTTTCCTTTTTTGTAAATCATGTTTATGCACGATTGCAACTCAGAATGCTCTAGTTTCAAATCTAGCGGGTTTGTAAAACATTAGAGGAAAAATTTGATTTCTTACACTCAATATTATATTTTTAGGTGTCTGTGGTGTAAGGAATTTCAATTTTCTCCCCCTTAAAGCATGTTTACGTACGATTGTCAATGGTCCACTCAAAACCTGTATGGCGCTGACATACAATATATACAAACTTTTGACGACAATTTAGTATTTTTCTGAAACCTGTCGTTTCATCTTTGGGATATTTTTTTCGCAATTCATCTTCTGCAAGCTGTTAATAGTCATATCTGAAAATCGTATTTTTGCTTTAGACACTTTTTGTTATGTCGACTGAAAAAAATAGATGCACCAAATTAAACTTGTTTTCACAAAATCCCGTACGAAATTTGATAAATAAGTCATTACGACTTTCACGTATCACTTCATGAAAGTATAAACTGACAGACAGTCAATCTGAGGTTTATTTTAAGTCAAAATTTGAAAGGCGTCTACACAAAAGACGTTAAACATGTTTACTGAATCTGGCTCTCTTCGTTTCGTAGTTAGCGCCGCGGTGAGCTGGTAGTAAGTTCTCGGTTTCGGAACCAGAGGGCTCCAAGTTCGAGGCCCGAATTCACCGAAGAACCGCCATGAAAGCGAGTCTGGTGCACGTTAAATCCGACGAGGACCAAACGTCCTCTCGCTAGTGTGGTGTGGAAGTGTGGAGAGTAGGATGCCAGTTCAGGTGTAGTCCTCGCCATCCGACCGCGGTTCGAAAGGACGAGATCCGGGCCAAAATAGCCCTCGTGTTGCTTCAAAACGGGACGTCAATATAACTTCATGGGCGGATGCAATCACTGAACAGATTTCAGACAAAATTTGATAGAAATGTGCGAATTCGGTGCAAAGACTACATTCCAAATTTCAACCGTCTAGTTCAAAGCATTTTTGAATTATCATAGACATATAGTTATATAGACGGGCATTTTCCAAAAAAGAGTTTTTCGAACTCAGGAAAATCTACAACGTGGAGATTTGTCAAAATCTCAAGTTTGGATTTTTAGACCAAACCGCGACTCTCAAAATTACATAAAAAGAAAATTATCCCTAACTTCGACACAACGCAAATATATCAGAAAGAGGACTCAGAATCAGATTGAATGTGCACTAGACCTACTTACATAGCAGTTCTTTGTTGGGATCCCTAGCCCCAAAACCCAGACCAAACAGCGACTCTCAAAATAACATAAAAAGAAAATTAAAAGAAGTTCCATTTAAGCAATCCATAAATACTTAATTGATTTAAAGAAGCTCAATGTTGGTATCAAAGATGTTATTAAAATGCGCTATTCTGATTAATACTGAAGAATGTAGTTGCAATAGTGGTTAATAATAGCAGGAACAATACGAATACAACTTCTATTTCTAAAGGTAGATAAAAACATTTTGGTTCATATACTTATCCTTGAACTAAAAATTCTTTCAGTCCGCATCATTTTTTGACTTCCTTTTCTAAATTCAGTACATATCTATAAGTAACATAAAATAGAAAACAAACAGACTGGTGATCATTACTGTACAATATTCAGAAGAATAAACAATCGACCGTTGACTGTAACGTGAAGTTTGTTTCTTCATCAGCAGCCAAAATAAACGAGTTGACGCGCTGCTCTTCCTTCACCCTAAAATTTCAGTCTAGACTGGAAAATGAAAATTAACGCCTAAAATGTGTGAAAAATTTATCTCAATGACAACACGCCTTGTATTTATTTAAAACAATGCGAAATTTGCATAAAACATTTAGCTTATCCAAGATATTCTGAAAAAAAATAGTCAGAATCACTCTGAAGGAATTTGAAATAACTGACACGGCCTTTACAAACTGCAAGTGAAATACTTTTAACCCTTCAATAATTCGTATGTATGAAGACTTAAGATCAAAATGCTGAAACTATGCATATTCAGAGCCTTAAAAAAATTGTGAAATAAATCCTAAAAAAGTAGCAGAACATGAATGCTTAAACAAAGAAACTATGTTTTGAACAAGGATTGCCACTTACGGCATTTAAATATCCGATTTGTGACAGCTTTCACCTTGTCTACAAATGGCCGATTCATATGCGATTTCTATAAAAATTTCCATTTAGTAATAGAATGTCTAAAACTATATGGGTCTCCAACAGCAATAAATATGAGTGTGAGCAATATTCTTGCTTTTAGCTTATACAAGTATTTAGCTTATACAAGTATTTAGCTTATACAAGATATTCTAAAAACAAAAAAAAACTCAAAATTGTCAGAATCCCTTTGAAGGAACTAGAAATAATTGATACATCCTATACAATCTACAAGTGAAACGCGTTTAACCCTTCAATAATTCGTTATGCATGAAGACTTTAGATCAAAATGCTGAAACTTTGCGTATTTAGAGTTGTGAAATAAATCCTAAAGAATTAGCAGAACATGAATGCTTTAACAAAGAAACTATGTTTTCGACAAGAATCGCCACTTATGGCCTTCAAATATTCGATTTGCGATACCTTTCAGCGTGTCTATAAATGGCTGCTTCATATGTGATTTCTATAAAAATCTCCATTTAGTAATAGCATGTCTAAAACTATCTGGGTCTCTAAAATCAATAAATATGAGTGTGCGCAATAAAGATGGGTGAGCGTAATATTCTTGCTTTAATCTTATACAAGATATTCTGAAAACAAAAAAACCCAGAAAATAGTCAGAATCACCCTGAAGGAATTTGAAATAATTGACACATCCTATACAAACTACAAGTGGAATACATTTAACCCTTTAATAATTCGTATGTATGAAGACTTAAGATCAAAATGCTGAAACTATGCATATTCCGAGTCGTGAAATAAATCCTAAAAAAGTAGCAGAACATGAATACTTGAATAAAGAATCTATGTTTTGGACAAGAATCGTCACTTATGGCATTTAAATATCCGATTTGTGATACCTATCAACGTGGCTATAAATGGTTGCTTCATATGTGACTTCTAAATAAATTTATGTTTAGAAATAGAATGTCTAAAATTATCTGGGTCTCGAACAGCAATAAATATAAACTTGCGCAATAAAGATGGGTGAGGGCAATATTCTTGCTATTTTCCAGAAAATAACTTCTTACTCCGCAGTGGCACAACAGAGATGTTAGATTATCCCATCACATGCAATACGGAGGTTGCAATCTCAGAAAACTTAGACTAGAATATACTTCTCTTAAAATGCAAATCGTCAAAGTAAATGAAAATCCGAAGACAACTTGATGGCTTTCTTTTCTGGCAAGAATTTATGCAGCCGGCAACATTCTTTGAAACTGGACTATGAAATATGTTACAATGAGTTATTTTTAAGCAGAGTTCAAGTCGTCTATTTTAGTTAACAGTAAACTTGTAACATTAACTAGTAACTTGTTCCATTACATTTCAAAATTTTTACTTATGGTATTTACTCACTGAATATCTACAAATAAATATATTTTAAAAGATTTTGTAATTAGTGACAACATATTTTACGACTAGTTTCCTTATAATTTACAAGAATATGAAAAGAATAATTCTTAAGGCAGGAAATAATCAATTTGACTTTACTCATAATTATAGGACGACAAACCTAATCTAATTTTTTAAAAAAACTATTTTAATTTCATTTTTGAAAGAATTATTAATACAAAGTTTGATTGACGATATTTCTGTTCGTATTTGAAATATTTTACAACTTAAAATCTGCTAAACAAATCATTTTTCAAGGAAGTATATAATTTCTTTAGTCATTTTTAAAATTAGAAACTTTAAAAAAGAATATTAATAATGAAGTTGAAACTTACGAAAGAAATAAATTACTGTACAAACCATCTAGTTAATGAAGATTGAATTCTAAAATATTTGATAAAAATGTAAAAGTTTATTTTCTAATAAGATATGTAAATGTTGAATGTAAAAAGACATAAATTTAACTTTTTATAATAAGAGTTCAACAACCATACAGATTAATAAAATCTTTTCCTGCTAAATTTCCCTCCTTTTCTTAGATGATGAAACCAAATGACGGTGTTTGCCACCAGCCAATATTCACAGTGCTTGCCATTCACTCACTTCTGCAAATCTCGTTTGTCACACTTATATTTGAGAAACGGTGGGCTTCTTAATGGGTTAGAGTTTGAAATTGTTCACTCCCCCTATGACACTACATTATTTTTATACATCTTTTCATATGTTTAGTCTTAATTAATCATTAATTAATTCAAATTTTTATTTTCTATTACCAGCGCCACCTAGTAATGAGCAAGAAAAAACAATAGGCATGAACATTGAAAATTAGAAATAATAGCAATAAAAAATTTATACCTTTTACTAAAGTATGTGAACTTTGAAGCACTGTTTTGAATTCAACTTATTTTTACATATTGTAAAATTACTCAGTACAGCAATATTATTTGAAATAGCATTGAAAAATTTTCTTTAAAATAATGTTTTTGATGGTAAATGCAAAAATGTTTTTTAATATATGTACATGCTGGAAAACAAAATAAACAAAAAATGCAAAAAAAATCCAAGTTTTCAAATATAATATTGTAATTTCAAATATAATATTATAATTGGTTCAAATATAACCTTTCAATGGAGTACTTTCAGCGAGAAAATACTCGTTTATTTTATTAAAAAAGAGACAAGGAAAAATTAATCACGAATTTGGGTCGATCTAATGATTTAAAATGTCTTGATAAATGAAGCAGTTCCATTTC
>JAPMOQ010043401.1:2824847-2835836 GCA_026543055.1 Argiope trifasciata | reverse complement strand
TCATTGAAGTACTTTTAGGGAGAAAATACTCTTTTACTTTATTAAAAAAGAGAAAAATTAATCACGAATTTGGGGCGAAAGATGATCTAATGACTTAAAATGTCTTGATAAATGAAGCAGTTAAATTTCACAATTGATGAATTCGACATTCACCAGTTCATAAATAATCAGTTTCTAAAATGCTATTTCACTGACGAAACTACTGAACATGTTTCTTCAAGAAATATGTCTTGAGAAAGATACTGCTGTTAAAAATTATTTAATAAATAAAGTCTACTAATTATGGAAAACTGCCAGATTGAAACAGGTGAACAATAAATAAATGCCTAGAACTGTCATTCTATATAAGCAATCTCTTTTCATATCAAACAGAATTGTTTAAGATAGAATTTCAAAATTCAATCCAATACAAAATTTTCATGGAATCTATGCAATAAAAAATGAAGCGATAAGAAACATTCACTGAAAGACAAAGAACAAAGAAAAATGAATCAGACTTCAGTAGGAAGTCCTGACATATGGCGAGAAGTTTCAGCATAAACAACTCTTCACCAACGCTCGAATTTACACACTCTCAGAAACAGTTGCCTTTCCAAAAAAAGATTCCATTTATTTCGCTGTTTTTCAGTCGCGAAGCAGAAACTCCACATTGCAAACCGATTTCATTCCGAAAATTTGACTTAATCGTGATTTTCAAAGGAATTAACATGTAGATTTTTTACTCATTTCCTAACAAAGTAGCGTTCCAAAATTTTGTATAATTATTGTTCCAAATGGAAAAGTACTAAAATAATTGTAGAGCGCTTAATTCTGTATTTGAGATAAAAATCAATATCACAAAGAGACTATCATCTAAGAACTAAATAGGGAAATATTTATTTTTATATTTCGTTAGTATATGTAACTCTGAATTATGATGAAAGATTAAAAATAATAAATAATAAAAATTGTATTAGGAATATTAGGAGTTTTTTATTAATATTCATATACAAATAATAAATAATAACAATCGGATTATGAATATTATAAAAAAATAGAATTTTTTATTAATATTCATAAACCTACTTTATCATATGGATAAAATATTAAGCAAGGAAACGAAACTAAATTAAATCGGAATCGAAACTAAAAATTATTTTAGAATCAAACTAGAATAACCAAAAAAGTAATTTAAAAAAATCATGACCATCTATCTCATGAGATGACCCCTTCTTTGTTTGCGAAGATGGCCATCTTAAGGTCACGATTGTTTCATTCGATGTGGCTGATGAAAAGTAATAAAAAGGTGTGAAACACTGATCGGTTTTAAAGAAGAAATAAATCTGTTGTATGATAGCGTTTATAAACTGTGGTTAATTGTTTCTTATTCACCCGGGAAGGCCATATTGGAGAAATATATTTTGCAAATGGTGATTTGAGAGCAAAATTTCTATACATCGGGTAGCACAGCATTCAACGATAATTATCTTGCATTTGTCATTGGTACTTTTAGAAACAGCTCAGAACATATCAATAAATATTCTGTACCTGAAGAACAGTTCTTAATAGTTCTGCAGGTTTCAAATTAGTTTATCACGTTCACTGCCACTACCTTCGCGAGATATCAGGACCATTAATCTCATTAGAAGACCCCTTCTTTGCTACCTTTGAACTGTAGTAGAGAAGGTGTCATCTAATGACATAGAAGGTTTGGTCGTAGAAAAGAACGCAATCTACGAGTGATCTCGTCGTTGGCAGCCAACATGTTAACACGTAACGTAATCTCTTTAACTAGAATTCATTTCTAGTCATAGAAAATTTTTCTTGACAACTCCAGAAATTATGATTAAAAGCTAACTTTAGAAAAATTTAAAAATTAAATAATCAGTGTATTTTATTTGTGCACATTTAATTAATTCAAATTTTAAAAATAGTAACAATGCTTATACGCTGTAATAAACTCAATTTGTTTAGTTATATATTTCAGCCACATGCTTTCGCCAATATAAAGCTATAATTTAACTCGTTGACTTCCAACTACGAGACAACTTGTAGATTGCGTTCTTTTCTAGGAAAAAACCATCTATGTTATTAGATGACACTTTTTCTACTACAGACAAAAGATAGCAAAGGGGCCCTCTAATTAGATAGATGGTCCTGATATTATAGATGGTCCCAGGATTGTGGCAATGAAAGTATTAACATGTAATGTGCAATGTCTTCATATGATTAGGATTTTTAAAAAACCGCAAAATCAGTTCAGAGCAAGTTTGTTTTTTCTTCTACCAACTAAAAAAATACGCTAAAATAAAATTTCACTAATTACTTTAATGTCCTATACCACTTTAGATGGCATTCCAAGTACCACATGCAGAAGATTCGATTTAAAATTCACTAGCTCAAATACAAGAAACCAAATTCGCATATCATTTTCCTCTACATAGTAACCAAGTCTAACGTATGAGAAGCTGAACAACGAGATCTGATAGTCTCGAATTTATTCAAACTAAACTTATGAGAGCAATTCTTCTTCTTGTATACAGCTGACCACCCCGCTACCACTGAACGTAGCAGTATCGACAGGATTTGTTGCTGAAAAAGTATTGTCCAACCTTACATTGACCGAACAGTCAAACTATCATTCCTTTCGGGGTCGTAAGTTAACAGGTAAACAGTTGGAATGAAACTATCCATCTTTGACATCATATCCTTCAGGGTTTTGAGATGACCTGGTACCATCAGTATTGTACTTAAATCCTTATTGACAATCTTCAGGTCTTTCCTTAACACTGAGATCTCCATACATTCCATTAAATAGTGATAAACAGTACCCATTTCTCTACAAATGCATTTATTTTCATGCATTCTTCCAAATCTTTAGAAATAAGAAGGAAATCTCCCATGTCCAGATATTACTTGGATTATAAGTAAATTGTATTTTCTTATTTTAATTTCCGGATTAGGAATAAAGTCGAAAGTGACTCTTCCTTTTTTGGACATATACCATCTGTCAAACTATTATAGTTTTATTTCTTCTCCCAATTCCCCTTTTAAAACACCACTTGATTTGGGGACAAATTATGAGAGCACTATTAGTATAATTATCTTCATGCAGATCAATGTTCTAATTGTTTTTGCAACGAACTAAAACTCACAGATCTGGCAAACTCTTTATTATTGCTCTGAAATCATGCTAAAAAACACCAGCGATGTTTTCCACTATTTTGTTTAAATTACTTTAAAATCTAAGCTTAATTTTTTCTGTGTGAAATGCTGAAACTCTTGGAGCTCATCCACGATAAAACTTCTATAGAGATTAAATTGAAATCATATATCTAGTTTTAAGATTTACTTCAAGGCTTGCCTTATCAAAAAGTTGTAACAGAGATCTTAAAAAAATTAACAGTTTGAAATAAATAAAAATATAATGTTCTCAGTATAAATTTTAAATATTTAATTAATATATCTGAATATTGCGAAAAGAATGCTCTGGAATATTTAAAAATTATGTGATAAAATTCCTACAAGGAACTGCGTATCTATATAAATAAAAATGAATGTTTGTCTGTATGTCTCTTATGTACTACTCATTCCGATAAAACTTCGACAATATATTACTTGCACTTACGCGAAGGTTATAGGCATAATACAATTATCTAATATATAACAAATATTTTCGGATCTATTTACCGCATCTATTAACCGAGGATTTTTGTCAAAATAACTCGCCAAGAATGTACTATCTGACATGCAACACACTTCTAATAGAAATAAAAATGGATACACTGTCTGACATGCAACATATTTCTAATAGAAAAAAATATTATAACAGAATAATTTTCTCATAATAATTTGTTTTAATTTAAGAATTTGGATTTAGAAAATATACAGAAAATCGATGTACTTATACATAATAGTATTGAAATAAGTTTTTACTTTGATATATTTTTATTCTGAATTGTGTAATCAATATTTTCTAGGTGATTTACATATACTACACTAGAGAAATATTCAAAAATATTCTAAATGAATATTTAGAATTCAAATCAAAGATATGATCCTATTTTAGTTGCTAAAAATATTTCTGGCAGAAAACAGTAATTATCATTAGAATACAAATTAAAAATCCTTTACACGTATATTACACATTTGTATTATAGAAGAGTATCATAAACATCAAAATCTAAGAGGTCATTCGCTAATCCTAAGAATAGATTTATTAAACAACCAAAGGCTTTTTTTTTCATTTCTAAATTAAGTTCGCCACCCACGTCCAAGTCTAGACGATTCGAAAATCTACTTTTTCTCTCCTCACAAATATTTTCAACAGAATTTTATCCATAGAGTTTAACTTAAATTCTTAATTAAGTTTTCAACTCGTCCATTAAGCGAACAAAATGTATCATACAAAACATTCATTAAACAAATTATTCTTATGGGGCATCATAAAAATAAAAAATAATAAGGAAGTGAATCATAAAAATAATAATTTTACTCAAAGAAAAGAAATGGATTATTTAACTCATAAAATGTTAAAATAAAATGAAAAAAAATTATTTCCACCTGTGCAATTTTTTGTAAAATTTAAGAAAATAGGATAGTTTAATCGCTAACATCAGTGTCTCATTTTTAAGACAATCAAAAAAATTTAATGATAACTAAGACAATTATCTTGTTCAACCCTCCTCCCCTCACTTCTGAGCAGTATGTCTAACTCCAATTCATAGATTCTACGGGCACCATTTGATAATGGAAAGCATTCTGTCCACCAAAAAAAAACGATAAAATGAAATCAAATTTATCTAATAAATTAAATGAGTTTCCTTTCTTAAATCAAACTAAGTCTCAGAAATATATCAATACAATATAAGTAGAAAAAAAGGTTTCTACTACTGTCAGAACCGTAAAAGTTAAAAACTATCTATTCCAAAATACAAATGACTCTAAAGATGTCTTATTAAAAAATGAAATGCAAAAAAAAATGTTTTAATACAAATATAAGTAGAAAAAAAAACTACTGTCAGAACCGTAAATCAGTAGAATTCCATCAATAGAAAAAAAAGTTTTCAACCACTGTCAGAGCCGTAAAAGTTTAATTTATCAAAAACTATCTATTCGAAAATACAAATGACTCTAAAGATGTCTTATTAAAAAATGAAATGTAAAAATGAATAAATAAAAATTTAATACAGTATAAGTAGAAAAAAGGTTTCTAGTACTGTCAGAACCATAAAAATTTCATTTACCCAAAACTATCTATTCCAAAATACAAATGACTCCAAAGATGTCTTTATTTTAAAAAATGAAACGAGGAACACAAGTCATTCTGACAAATAAATATCGCCCATTGTAGGCCCGATATTTAGTTAAGTAAAGGTTTAATTTATCAAGAACTATCTATTCAAAAATACAAATGACTCTAAAGATGCCTTATTAAAAAAATGCATCGTGTAACACAAGTGATTCCGACAAACAAATATGGCCCATTGTTGGCGCGCGATGTTTGGCGTGAGAAGAAGCAAAGGACTCACCAAGCGAGCCAATATAATATGCGCCGGATACAAACAACACATTGTGCGCAAGCAGATAATCCATTCTACTCGGCAGCATCCGAACGGAGCGAAGGCACAAAATATGCTGTCCCATGCTCTTTGCTTACATGCCAACTCCGACGGGTGGGAGGATGGAGATGCACGTGGGATGGTGTGCAAATCCGTCTCTCTCCTGAAACACGTGTGGCGCGTATGCTGCTTCCTCACACAAATGATAGCTTCGAAGGAGCTGGGATAGATTTGTGATGCAAACTACTTTTTCCCATTATTTTTCAGAGCACACATTCATTTTTTAACCCCGAATTACTAGGAAGTTAATTTATTGGTTCATCTAACAATAAGAAAATAGTTCTTAATAAATGTATTAAATTTTATATATTTCATACACATATTCAATTTTACAAATATGTGCTATTATGGCTTTTATTAAGTTTGGAAACACTCGTTAAAGCCTTGGCGCTCGCGTTTAGTTTAGTTTTATTAACATCCTTTCTAGGTAAGATTTACAACCCCTTAGCTTAGAAATCATGCCCAGTTTTCTGTCTAACAAATAATATGAGGGAATTTATACTTATGATGAACTACACTTATTACTATTAATAATAATTATGAGTTAAAAATTTGGATGATGAAACAAACAGTGAAGCGACAGTTTCAAGCATTAAAGGAGAAAGACAAGGTTGTATCCAACACAATGCTAGCCCACATGTTGCTAGATCATTGAATGCCGAGATTAGTTTTAGTTTAGTTCTATTAACGTCCCGTTTTGAAGCAACACTAGGGCTATTTTAGGACGTACCTCATCATTTTGAACCGCGGTCAGATGACGAGGAAGACACCTGAGCTGGCATCCCCTCACCAAACTTCCACATCACACCAGCGGTAGGACGTTTGGCCCCGAAGGATTTAACGTGCACCAAACCCATTCACACGGCGGTTCTTCGGTGGAGTCGGGTCTCTAACCTGCAACCTTACGGTTCTGAAGCCGAGACCTTACCACCAGGCCAATACGGCCTCGCGCTCGCATTTACACACTATTATTTCCTCAGCATTTAATGAATCTGAAACCAGTGGCGGGTTTCCGTATAGGCTCGTGTTACCAGGTGTATAAGGGCCTCAAAATCTACTTAGATGTGTATCATAGTACTAAACCGAAGGTAAATTTAATTGTTCAAGTCTAGTGTTTGGTTTGATTCCTTCAGTTCCACCTTTTACTTTTCCTTTAAGGAAAAAAATGTTCGTTCATCGATGAAAGTATTAATGAAAAAGTAGTGTTGTGTTAAGTAAAATTCTTGCGAAATCAAAACGCAAATGTGTAAATTCTATTCTTTATAAATTCAGAATAGGTTCACATCACTCTCTCTTTCCGATTTGCACACTATATAATATTTACCACGATTTGGATAAATAATCTTGCTATTAAAATCGAACAATTTCCTCGAAATCACGAAGAATGAAATCGCTATTGAACTATTTCCTCGAAATCACAAAGAATGAAAATCACTAAAGAACTCAATGCTTTAAATTACATGTACGTAATAAAATACAAGATTCATTGGTCTAGAAACAATAATAAAAAATGACTTAGTATATAGAATGGGTCGATAAAAGGCAAATACCTGTACAAATAAAAAAGAAGCTACAAATGCATTAGGAATTGCTTTTCAATATATAAAATCATCAAAGAATAAATATTAAGATAAAAACGGGAATAAGTTTATCTCGCTACTTTTTTGTCGACAATAGTGTTTGCCGCGGAGGGGCCTCAAAATATTTTAGCGCCACTGGGGCCTCATATTGCCAAAAAACGCCACTGTTCGAAACATTATCATGTGAGTAGTGTCACGCAGTAATGCATCATGAATCTGACAACCAAACCCTATTAAAAAACATTCTTTTTTTTCCTTTATCTGCTACTCAAATCTCCGACTACTTATGAAAATACAGGAAGGAAATCAACTGCTCATTCTCCTAAAATTGTTTACCAAAACAGTTCTGACACGGTCAAAAATTCTATGTGAGTATGTTTGCAGGTTAAGGGAAAGACAATATAATTTCAGCTGGGAACTGATGTTAAGGGTCGTCCTTTTTGGTGGCAACATACCAAAATTTTCTGATTGCGCGGGTAGTTTGTACCAGGTATCGCATCTACTCAAACCCTCGACTACTTATTAAAATACGAGAAGAAAATCAACAGTTCATTCTCCTAAAATTTTTTACCGAAACAGTTCTGAGACGGTCAAAAATTCCCCGTGAGTGCGTTTGCAGGTCAAGAGAAAGATAATTTCAGCTGGGAACTGATGTTAAGAGTCGTCCTTTTTGGTGGCAACAGATCAAAATTTTCTGGTTGCGCGGGTAGTTTATACAGGTATCGCATAATTTCGAAGAAAATATTTTTCAAAATTATTTGATTTCAAAATCCTATTGAGTATTTCACTTTCTGTGGACTATATGCAGTACCTTAACCTCCTAAATCTTTTAGACAACATTTCTAACTTTATTAACCAGCTGATCTATTTATGAATTATAGTTCACGTTAAATAATAAGTTTGGAACCTTCAGATAAGCGGCTTCAGAATTACTAATAAATATCTTATTCAAATTTTCAATCATTTCAGATCGTGTTGGCAACTGTTGGTGCTTTAATATATCGACCTTGATACATAGTTCTGAACAGTGCGTTCTAAATTATGCTCAAGTAAATATTCCCAATGTAACTTTAATATTTTCACTGATTATTGCTGGTACTAACGTTTAAAAGGCCACCACAATCTAAAAACCAGTTCAATAAACTCTGGTATAAAATGGGCAGCTTCAGATTAATCATAAACGAAACAGTTTAAAAAGAGTTCGATGTATTAACGAGTCAGAAGGTCCAAACAGAAAGTAATGTATTCTTGCTATATATCTAATGGGGACATAAGAAAATATCTAATCATATGCCGAATAGCCATTTTAACTACAGCACAATTAATCGCTCTGAAAAATGTATCAAAAATGAACTTGAAAGATTACTGGACTCCACGCCTTAACAATTCAGGAGACTCTATTCGAGGAAAATTATAGAATAACAATGAAAAGCAGCTATGCTCCAAACTGCAAAAAGATGTAAAATTATGGTAGCGTTTGGAAATAGCACAAAAATAATTCTCCAACCAAACAATTCAAGTAAGTGGTCAGCAATAAAAATATTCACTTCGATTAAATATTTGAAAATTTATCTGTTTCTGTAATAGTTTTCTTGTCCTTTTAAGAAGTACTATAGACTGATCAATAATTTACCAAATGACGTTTCCAGTCAATACTGGAGAGGTCGTTTATCAGTCATGCGTTTTTAATTGGGGGGGGGAGGGTCTTATGACGTTTCCTAACAACCAAGCATAACTTACTGTGTATTTTTAAATATAAGTGTTGTTAAGCATTATTTCAATTGAATTACATTTTTTTTCACTTTATTATTCACTTTGAGCATTTTATTAATTATACCGTATATATTTTTAACGTTTCTGAACACGCTCGGAGCACTTTTTGAGAAAAACATGCCGCAGACATACTTAAGGGTACATTTCTAGGTTGAAGACTATTCGAAATTAGAAATAGGATGCCAATATTTGAAATAAACATTTACACTTTTTGAAAATTAGCATTTAATTGCATAAATTTAAGAAAATTCTTATAAAACTTCAAATTTTACTACGCCAAAAACTACAATTCTCATCCTAACAAAACTTATATCAATATAAACTACGTAGTTTTGTATAGGGAATGAAGTACAATCGTATGGTTCTAATAATAAATAAAAATTTTACAGTCAGTCATAGATTTATCATGAAATTTTTAGAAATTTATGACATTATTATTCTAACAATAGGCTGTAAATTAAAACCTATTCACTCTATCTAAATTCTTTTAATCCATTCCCTAGAAAATAGTATAAAGACACAGTCCATAAAATTTCATAGTTATATGATAATAATATTTTGTGTTATTTGATTTGAAGTAAGCAAGAAATGAGTAAAATACATTTAAAGTATACAACAGCTTGTTTTCAAAATAAATTATGGGCGTACATACTTAAAATTCACCACATTTATAGCTTCTTGCTGTTAATTTCTTAGTCATTTTCCTTTTTGAATCATTTCAATTTTTTTCTGGCAATTATTTTTGGTAGTGAATGCTGCTTCAATTCATTTATCCTGTCTAATGATCGAACTGAAACAACCTTAAGAAGATGTAATAATCCTCTTTCGGTAATATGTATTACAGACATGAATCTGAGGATTCAGAGTTCAACAAAAACATGTTTAGGTACAGATTTCCACAAAATATTATTAAAACTCTCACTGACATTTTGTGTTTTTCCATGCCAAACATTTACTGTATTTAAAACTAAATTTGCGTTCATATAAATTTTTAATATGTTTTGGAGCCTTTAAATTGATATTTCCGGTTATTTAAATTTACAGACACTTCCGGTTTACCGATCATTATGAAAATATTAATATCCTGACTGAACGTAGCAACAAAGGTAAACCTGTGTTGGATAGATCAAAGGCTGGTTTATCCCATAAAAGAATTTTTGAAAAATGTCAAGTTTTGCGAAAATTAACCTTTTCGACGAGTTCGGATACCTTAAGAGTACGATGCATTCTTTTACCTATCTTCTATAAGAATAGAAGAGGATAGAAGCGATTTAGAAGAGGATCATTTTCAGACATTCGCTCTGATTGGGACAATATGAATATCAAAGCAACTCTTACAAACTTCTGTTGCAGGAAACTTTATGCAAAAGAAGAAAAGAAATATTTTATTAAATTTCTTAAAAGTGAAATATAATATTTCACAGTGAAATATTTTTGGAACTTCTTAAAAGTGGAATATGATATCCCGCAGTGTTAGTAAAGTAGCAAAATTAATTTTTGGAAACGATCTTTCCAATTTGCTGCTTCGTATCATTATTATTCTAAAAAATCGACTATCTTCTATTCTTGCGATTTAGAAGAGGATCATTTTCAGACATTCGCTCTGATTCAGACAATATGAATAACAAAGCAACTCTTGTAAACATCTGATGCAGGAAACTTTATGCAAAAGACGAAAAGAAATGTTTTTATTAAATTTGGAGCTTAAAAGTGAAATATAACATCCCACAGTGTTAGTAAAGTAGCAAAATTAATTTTTGTAAACGATCTTTCCAATTTGCTGCTTCGTATCATCACTATACTAAAAAATCGTAAAAAGTATGATTTGTATGTCATAAAAAACTGCATTTAAAAATAAAATGACGTTACTAATAATTTTAATGATGACTGAGCTGTTACTGACACTTCCTAGTCTACGTTGAGTTGAAAACTGCAAAATCATTTCATTCTTGTGGAAAAGGTCAAATTACAATGATTTTCATGATAGGGAAATGTCTTTTGAAGCAGTTTAGTAGCTGTAACACAATACTGCAACT
>JAPMOQ010043401.1:2804351-2814881 GCA_026543055.1 Argiope trifasciata | reverse complement strand
CAGCTGCAGACGCAGTACGATTAGCCACAGCCATACGCCGAATACGACGATCTTCCCTCTCAGTAGTACCACGTGGCCGCCCCGAACCTGGTCTTCTTGAGGCAGTACCTTCCCTTGACCACTGCCGCCAATACTCATGCACAGTGGATATTTTGCAAATCTGCTATCTCTTAAAAAGGGTTAGTTTATCTTTAAGGAAGCTTACCATTTCATAACAGACCTTCTTTAAACACTTAATAATAATTTCAAAAGACTGCAACAAATAATACGTAATCACATTTGTTTATAAAAGCGTGATTTATGTAACACACGTTTGCATTTCGATGTATAAAAATACTTTTTGTTTAATTGCATAAGCCAAGATTTCAAAATGAACTAATTTTGTAATAGTTTGGTTTAGTTTAGTTATTTTAACATCCCGTTTTGAAGCAACACTTGGGCTGATTTGGGATGGACCTCGTAATTTTGAACCACGGTCAGATGACAAGGACGACACCTGAGCTAGCATTTCCCTCTCCACACTAGCGGGAGGACGCTTGGCCTGACGGATTTAACGTGCACCTGACCACCTTACACAGCGGTTCTTCGGTGGAATCGAGTCTCGAACTGAAATCCTCCGGTTCCGAAACCGAGACCTTGCCACCGCGGCCTCACCATTCTTAGAATAGGAATCAAAATGGGCAATCTCCAATTAAGGATTGCATATGTAACGTATCAATTCCAAGGCATCAGGTTTGCAATTCTTTATAACGCTGAAGTTGTATGATGTTTTTTTAATAAACCAATTTTATTTTTAAAGATCCCAAACAAAAATATTTTATTATTTTAAAACAAATTGAAAGGCTATTTTGTTAAAACAAATTGATTTTATACCTTATGTTGAAAGACTTTTGCAACTATCATCGCCTATTTATCTCTAATAGATAAAAAGTTGAAGCGCGTTTTAACCTTCCTGAGAATCCTGCTTACAGGTAAAAGTCAGATATCACGAAAGAAAAATGAGGGCAAACATAAAAAAATGCGATAAAAACGATGTGAACAATGAAAAAATAATTTAAAACTTTTTAGACAGCAACAATTTATTCTACTATAAGAAAAAGCATTGAGTTGCCTCACTGTTACATCGCGTTCCAAATTTTAAGTCTGACGGCTTAAAAACCCGCGCATTTACAAAAAAATGTAACCTTAGTTTGGAAGCTCGCCAGCTTGGCGCTTAGGCAACAAAGTACATATAGAAATGTAAACAGAAGTTAAGTAACAGTGAGACATAAAGCAGAATGTCACTTATAGGTAAACTTGCTTTCAAAAAGCTGCATTCAGTTCAAGATCAATTTTCAACAAAAATCAAATTGAATTAGAAGATGGTAAAGGAATTCACCATCCTTTCGACTTTTTTTATACAAGCACGCAATTCTGCTACGGTTCATGGTACATTGATCATAATTGGATTTTTTTCAATCTCCATGCGCAAAATTTGACGCAAATATTCATTTATGATATTAATATTTAGTAACCCTATTAACTATTTGAGTCATCACACACACAGACTCAGTCAATAACTTGGATTGGCGGATTAGATACATATCTATGAATTTGGAGATATCTATACTAATATTATAAATGAGAAAGTTTGGATAGATGGATGTTTGTTACTCCATCACGCCATAACGGCTGAACGGAATGGGATGAAATTTAGCACAAAGGCAGATTAGAGTCAGGAATAGGCTACTTTTGATTCCGGCTCATTGAGTGGTTATTTTTTATTCATTAAAAACTAACTTTTGTGCCAAAAGACTAAGGCCAAATCTCGCCAAAGATGAATAAGGATGTGGATATTTTTTACCAACAGAGTTGAGGTTAGGGTTAGCAGAATTTCGACAGATTATTCCACACGATTCAATTTACTTTCTTTGTGTTTGATGTTTCTAAAATTAAATGTTGTTCATGAATCGATCTTTCGGATTCATTCTGAAGTACTTTTAAATTAAAAGAAAACAAAATAAAGGAAATAAAAAAAAATTCTAATCTGCATTGCATTACCGCAACTGGCGTAAGAAAGTCAGACATGCGCGTTACGCCAACTGGCGTTGAAAGTTCGAGCGTGATTGTTGTGACATCAACTGTGTTTGCGCATACTGACAGCTGTATTTTCATTTAAATGAAAAGTTTAAAAATTATGTATATAATACTGTAGTAGCTATCTCAATCTCGACCCACGAATAAAATGGATTTGACCGGACTTGATTTGCTGTTTTGTTTTATTTTGAGAATACAATGTAAAGTAAATAAATTGTTTTTACGTTAGTTGTGCGTTTTTGTTATTAAATTGTATTTATGTTATATATTTTTCATATATGCTTATACTTTTAAATGTGTCGTTTTATGGTGAGGCTTAATTTTTTTTATTTGTCATTATTTGATAGTGTTTCGTACAAATACATCAAATTTCCATGCGAACAGAGTCGTGGGTATTAGCTAGTGAACCATAAACCTAATTTCATATATCTCAGTTATTTCGGTGGGTGTCATCGTGTTTACACGCTAGATAGACTTCTTTCAATCGAATTTCGTTCTTATTTAACAGAAATGTGATTCAAATATTTCACCTCGACCATGTTGCTCGTTCCATTTTTGAGTAACCGTGCTCCTAGGCGATATAATTTCAAATGCATAAATATCTATGGAATCCAGAGAGATTTACAATAAAAATTCATTCCGAGGTGAAATTTTCTATGATTTCATAAATTTCCCCCAATTTGCTTCATAAGCAAGAGAGTATATAAAAGAAGATAAGAAAAAATGGAAAGATAATGTTCACACATTGTGTGCCGAACACGTACTAGTATGTTTTCTGACGACTGATACCTGAGCGCGGGTCACGTACTAGGACGGGTTAGGGTAACAACAGGGTTTGTTCGTGGTTACAAAAATAACGGTATAGACAGAAAAACGAAACCAAATGTTCTAATCTACTGCATAGATTCTGGAAAAATTGAGACAGATAAAAACGAGTTTTTACATCAGTCGATGCGGAACCACGAAACGGGAAGGCTGATTTAAAAAAATGAATTTAGATTTAAAATTAACTTTTTATTTATCCTTGCGAAAATGAGTGCATTTTGCCTTGTATCTCTTCATAAAGGAAAATGCTTTGAACGTTACCACACTGTAAAACATGATTAGTTTTGTGATTGCTCTTTTCATTTTTTTATAATATAAAAATGTTTACATAACATAATTCGAAAAAATGAAAACTATATACTACTATTTCTATTTGATTTTTCATATTTACGATACTATTATAAATTCATTCACTCAAAAATATATTTTTTGTTTTATTTCAATGTCAAATTTATTTTTTGTTTTATTTCAATGTCAAATTTATTTTTTATTTTATTTCAATATCAAATACGAAAAGTTGGTTAAAAAATGAACTCGTTTTCGATCTATTGAGATGGAACTGAATCACTCAATTAACGCGCAAAACGCCCGCTCCCGGTACCATTCCGCTGCGAAATGAACCCTCACACAATGTGTTAAAAACTTGTTGCCTAAATGCATAACTAATCTAAGCTGCATCATATTTATGCATGAAATACTTCCAAAAATATTTTTTTTAATTCTTTCCCTTTAGTCCCTTGTTGAGATTAAAAGCACACACCAGGGCAGTTTAAGCTCTTGGGGCAAAAGGTTAAAAATGATGAAGTTTATACTGTGAGTCTGAATTCTATAGTGCTTTATATATTCTAATAACAATGGTTATTTTTCGTTTTAGCTTATTTGGAATGTTTTCTCTTTTAGGTGGTGTAACCATATATATATATTTTTAATTCTGCGTTTTCACTTAATTGCTGCGTCGTAAAGGCTAGGGATTGCAATATCGAACCAAAAGTTCAATTCCGGTATTCAGTAATTTTTAGATATTAATACCGATAGTAGAAATTTTAGAAGAAAAAAAAAGAAAACACATGCGTTTCTTTGTTTTATTAGAGAGCGTAAATATCACAAAAAATTATTTGCAACTTATAAATTACTAGCTGGGCCTTGCGGACGCCGAAAAAAATATTTGTCTTAAATAAAAAATATGGCATTTTTTGAAACATAAATATTTATTAGTTGATTTTGATATTGGGCAAACCTCTTTATAACGATTTCAATTTTTCCGATAGACTAATTTTAGCAAATCTCAACATCCATGATGAATATAATGAATTACTGATCAGGAATTGAACTTGAAATCCTGTAAAAATCAGAAATGAATGTTTACTCATTATTTGAAAATGTAAGCTGTAATTATATTTCAGACACGCAGTAAAAGAAAGAATTAGTGAACCATGTTTTAATGAAACAAAATTTGAATTCATGTGGCGAAAAATAATCGCTTTCGAAGATTATAACTAATTAGCTATTAACCAAGACTCTGTTCACGTGGAAATTTTGATGTATATGTAGGACAAACTATCAAATAATGACAAATAAAAAAATGAAACTTAACCTAAAAACGATACATTTAAAAGTATAAGCATATACGAAAAATATATAACATAAATACATTTTAATAACAAAAGCACACAACTAACGTAAAAAAAATTTATTTGCATTGTATACTCAAAATAAAAAGAAACAGCAAATCAAGTCCGGTCAAATCCATTTCATTTATTGATCGAGATGGAGATAGCTACAACAGTATTATACACATAATTTTTAAAACTTTTAATTTAAATGAAAACATTTGTCAACAAATCAAGAGCGAACTTTCAATGCCAGTTGGCGTAACGCGCATGTCTGACTTTCCTACGCCAGTTAGGGTAACACAATGCAGATTAGAAATTTTTTATTTCCTTTATTCGGTTTTCTTTTAATTTAAAAGCACTTTAGAATGAATCTGAAAGATGGATTCATTAACAACATTTGATTTTAAATACATCAAACACAAAGAAAATAAATAGAATCGTTTGAAATAATGGGTCGAAATTCTCCTAAATCTAACCTCAACTCTGTTGAGGGAAAGAAACTGGAGCCTTACTCATCTTTGGCGGGATTTGGCCTCGGCTTTTTGGCGCGAAAGTCAATTTTGAATGAATAAAAAACGAAACACTCAATGAACCGGAATGAAAAATAGCCTATGTTCTATTCCTGACTATTATCTTTGTGCTAAATTCAATCCAATTCCGATCTAGCGCGATAGAGTAACAAACATCCATCCATCCAAACTTTCAGATTTATATATTAGTATAGATAAAAATTGATAAACTGTGAAAATCTTCGCAGTTTGTTCTATCCAGATTTAAGATAGAAAAACTATCTATTTCTTTTACTGGCTCATATTTTTTGCAAAAGAGACATGCAGTCCAAAAATTGACTTTCTCTGTTCATCACCAGTGTTATAATTTGATAAAGAAAATTTTTAGCCACTAATAAAGAATTTCGATTTCAGCTATAGTATGGCGAGATATTTGGGCACCTCCTTTCCCTACATTAATGAAGTTTCTAAATCCCTTTTTTTGCCAACACGTGATATGGCTATACCACGCCCCAGAGCCGGCCTTCTCTATGAAGGGACCCGGGTGCAAGAAACCATTTAGGGCCCTAAATTCTTAGCAAAGTAAAAAAAAAAGAAGAAGAAAACGAACATTTGCGTATCTATTTAATAATGCGTGGTTTTGTTTTTGCTATTAATTACTCCATAAAAATGACAATTTTTCCAATTTCTTTTTCGATACTTAGTATAACAAGAGCGTTTAAGCATACCCATATGCTTGAACGAAGTTAATCCTTTATTTAATTTGAATTGCTGAAAGAGGGTTCAGCATTTAATATATTTAGTAACTGGCAATGTAAAGGATTGTAAAAAATATGACATTAGATCTAGACAAAGTAGACAGCTGATGATTTACAAGTCCATTTGAACCCAGCCTCAACTTCTGGGCGCCGCTCTGTCTTAACGTGTCTGACTGGAGTTTCCTCATTCAGAAATGAGCGTTTCCCGCCTTTTTATAGATATCACTGCGATCTTTGCCTAATAAAGGCGTCAGTCGATGCTCAGCCAACCACATGGAAACAAGCTTGTAGACTTTTAGTATAACATTATTATTGGTCAGAATACTGTTTTAATTCTTAATCATGGTGCCTCCCCCCTAAGTCGCGGGGCCCGGGTGCATTGCACCCGCTGCACCCCCAGTTAAAACTTTAATTTGAACCCTCAAGGCTCTCCACCAGAGAGCGCTGTAAGCCTCACCAATGGTTTCTTTAAACTCATTCTAACCATCGGCAGTCAGTACTAGAATGTGAATCTGAATCTAGTGCGTCTTTTCTTTGTCTTTGTGTGTTTGTTCCTGTACTAATGTGTGATGTTCGTAATAAATGTGCTTATAAAACAATCGTTGCCTTCGTCTCCTTTCTGACAGGTAAGAGCTTTTCATAATAATTGTATTTGATCATTGAACCAATGATCTGCGAAACTGAAGTCTAATCATTTTGGTGCCGAAACCTGGGAATTCCGATTCGGCCATAGATACCTTTAGATCGAAACTAGAAATTTGATGCGAATTAGTTAAAATGGATCTAGAGTCTTTAAAGAAGATTAGGACCCCTGTCAGAAAGGTTGCAACTGAAATTTGTAAACAGCTAGAGCAGGAAATAAATAAAACAGAGCACAGATCTTTAGACATAATCGAAGAACTGTTAGCGAAAGTATTAGACAAAGATGATCAACTAAAGAAACTCGACTCAGATATTTTAAATTTGTGCAAAGAACAAGATCTGAATAATGAAGCAGAACAGCATCAAGAATACAGGGATAAAATAATAACCTGGAAAATGCGAGCTGAGAAAATTATGCGAAAATTTGAAGTTGAAACTATCAATGACAGAACTATTAACAGAAATCCTCAACGGTGTTCAGTTAAACTTCCACGATTACAAATACCTCAATATGATGGAGACATTCTAAAATTTAATGACTTTTATTCTCAATTTGACACAGCCATAAATAAAAATTCAGATCTTAGCGATGTTGAAAAATTGAACTATTTAAAATCTCATTTAGTTAACGATGCTGAAATAGCTATTCGTGGCTTGGATTTAAAATCGGAAAATTATGAAGTTGCGATAAATATTCTAAAAGAGAGATTTGGTAGAACCGAGATGATTATTGATGCTCATATGTCCCAACTACTAAATTTAAATCCTGTGCGTAAAGCAAACGATGTTAAGTCGTTACGAAAATTATATTCTATGTGTGAACGCACATACGCGGTTTAGAAAATAGTGGCATTAATCCTAATAGTTATAGTTCTTTACTTCACCCCATATTACTAAAATCTATCCCTAAAGAATTATCCTTAGAATTTCCACGTAAAATGTACATGAAAGAAGAAAATACTATTTCGGATTTATTAAATTTCTTAAAACTTGAAATTCAATGCCGCGAGCGAAATGAACATTTATTCAAAGAATTTGTCACAGATGCACGTACAGAATCTAGAGTTAACACTTTTGAAAAACCTAATCATAAGTACGGAAAATTTAATAAAAATAAATTTGAGTTATTTAATAGAAATAAAGAAACGAGCGCGAATCCTCCGCATGCATCTGCCTTTGTAGTAGACGTGAAAAAATGCGTATTTTGTGTAGAACCTGAATCCAAACATGATTCCTTTTCTTGTACTTTGCCGATCCATGAAAGGAAGGCGCATTTAAGAAGAAATGGGATATGTTTCTTGTGCCTCAAAAAGGTAGGTCATGTTTACAGAAATTGCCCCTTGAAAAAGACATGTGGAAAATGTCAACGTAAACACTCTGAACTAATTTGCGATGCGTCAACCCCGCCCGAACCCGCTAAGGGTGAAAGGTCGTTCGAGGGGGAAAATGTAGCTACTTGTTCTAATATAAATATAAATGAAGATGAAATACTTTTGGAATCATGTTCCGCTTTATTGAAAATTGGGGAGAAAAGGAAAATGCTAAACATTCTTCTAGACAACGCTTCTCAGCGATGCTTTCTGAAAAAGGAAATAGTGGACGATTTAAAAATTCCTATAATAAGAAAAGAAAAATTGCTAGTTTATACATTTGGTTCAAGAGACCCGATTGAGAAAATATATGACGTTGTAAAATTTACTCTTTGCAATTCTCGTGATCCTGAAAAAGCATTGAAATTGAAGCTTTGCTTTGCGATGTTATTTCTAGTTCTCCTTTTAAAGTATCGTCAAATAAACTAGAAGAGATGCTTAGTAAAAAGAATATACAGCTTTCAGATGCTTGCGAGTCTTTCGGAAACGGATTTTCTCTCCTGATTGGAGCGCAATATTTTTGGGAAATTCATTCAGGCAAAAGAGAAAATTTAACTAAAACATTATTTGTAATTGATACAATATTCGGTAAAGTAGTACAAGGTCGAATATCTCCAATAGATTTAAATTGCGACAAGAACGTTTCTGTTTTGAAAATAGAATGTTGTTCAGCATTAAATGAAACTTTAAAAATGTTTTGGGATTTAGATGCGATGGGAATAAGTGATAGGGAAAATGTCTCTAATTGCGAAAAGGATTTAATTGTGCGCTTTGAAAACAACTTAAAATTCAAAAATGGGAGATATGAAACTAAACTCTTTTGGGATGAAAATACTAACGAATTGCATGATAACTTTGAGATAGCTAGGCGAAGATTTGAAAATTTATGTGTGAGAATGAAAAACAACGATTGGCTTTTGAATGAATATACGAATATTATTGCAGAACAATTAAATCTGAACATTGTTGAGGAGTGCTGCTTGAAAAATAAAAATGCATACTGTATGCCTCATTCTGCAGTTGTAAGAATCGATAAAGAAACGTCGAAGGTTAGAATGGTTTTTGACGCATCCTCCAAAGGTAAAGGTTGCAAATGACTGTCTTACACCTGGTCCACCTTTAAATCCTAGAATCCTTGATGTGCTATTGAGATTCCGCGAATCTTAATATGCATTTTGTAGTGATATACAAGGAGCATTTTTAACAATTGGAATAGCAGAGGAAGATAGGGATTATTTGAGATTTTTCTGGTTCCCAAACGATCAGGATTCGAAGTCTCATAGAATTCTGAGAATGACACGCGTACCGTTCGGTGTAACATCTAGTCCCTTTATGCTTGCTGCAACCATTAAATACCATATTCGAAAATATAAGCAAGAGCAATGCGAAGCCTATGAAATGCTTAATTCATCTCTTTACGTAGATGATTTGTTTTACGGAGCTAATACGTTAAATGTAGCTTTAGACCTTTCTATAGCTGCCGTAGAAATTCTTAAAGATGCGAACATGAATTTGAGAAAATTTAAAACCAATTCCAAAGAACTGAGAAATTTGTGGTGCGAAAGAGGTATGCATGATATTAAAGAGTCCAGCATGCGTCTTTTGAAAGTTTTAGGAATAATATGGAATACCAATGATGATACGTTTAATTTAGATGTGCAGCCTATTCTCAAACTGATAGAGAATTTGAAAAACACTAAGCGGAGCGTTCTTCAGACGGCTGTAAAGATCTATGACCCAGTTGGATTTATTTCTCCCTTTATTGTGATCATTAAATACCTAATGCAAGAAATTTGGGAATATGGGTTAAGATGGGATGACGAACTGCCAACTGAATTAAAGATAAAATGGGAAAACTGGTGCTCTGAAATTTATCTTTTAAAGGACTTGACATTTGAAAGGAAATATTTCCCCTTTCCTTTGAATCAAGCGAAAGAGTTAGAACTGCATATCTTTTCGGATGCTTGCCCTAGAGCGTTCGGAGCAGTGAGTTACTTTCGCTATGTAACTTACAATGGATGTATATCCACCAGTTTTGTAACATCAAAATCGCGAGTAGCACCACTTAAGAAATTAACCCTCCCAAGATTAAAATTAATGGGAGCTGTAATTGCTGCAAGAATTTTGCGGTATATAAAAGAAAATTTTAAATTTCCCATTTCCAAGATATTTTTGTGGAGTGATTCTTTAATCTCTCTCCATTGGATCAAAGAGTCAGCTGCTAAATGGAAACCCTTTGTTTCTAACCGTGTGATGGAAATTCAATTCAACTCCGATCCTGCGGATTGGTATCACTGCAGCGAAAAAGATAATCCTGCTGATTACATTTCTCGAGGAGCAGGTATGGAGAAGCTTATGAATAGTCCGACTTGGACTCACGGTCCAGAGTGGCTTCTTCAGGAGAAAGAAAATTGGCCGAAAGGCTCGGACTTTAACAATTTCTCTAGTGAATCATGCGAGAGAAAAATTAATCAAAACGAAATCTTAACTTTTGTGTGTGAAGCTCATACAAACTTCGCGCCTTTACTTGATATCAACAAACACAGTAGCTTGAATAAATTGCTACGAGTTACAGGTTGGGTGCTTCGCTTCATACACAATGTTAGAAATAATAATAAAAAATATAATGAATTTAGTTTTTTTTTACAGCAAAGACCAAAACTTTTATGAGCGTGTAATCATGTTACTACCAAAAGGTATTAGACCAGAATGGCAAAAGGTATTAGACCAGAATGGC
>JAPMOQ010043401.1:2786265-2804341 GCA_026543055.1 Argiope trifasciata | reverse complement strand
AAAGGTATTAGACCAGAATGGCAAAAGGTATTAGACCAGAATGGCAATTTTATAATTTAATAAATAATTTATTCATTAAACGAAAATTTCTTTTCATTTTGACACAAAAATACGAAATGACTTTCCGAACGACCCAATATTTACAAATACTAATATTATAAGTCGATGAAGTTTATTGGATTAAATTAGTAAAGGAGAAGTTTTTATTGAAGAAATTGCTTATTTAAAGCAAGGAAAATCAGTATTGAAAACTTCCAAGATTTTGGAATTAAATCCCTTTCTTGATTCCTTTGGGATAATCCACGCTGGTGGGAGACTCCAGAAATCGAAATTTACATACCTACAAAATCACCCAATCATTATGCCTGCGAAGCATCATTTCGTGAGTTTGTTAGTTTTAAACTCGCATAGAAAAGTGTTCCATGGTGGAATTTCTGAAACTCTCATGGAAATACTTGAGAAATACTGGATAATGAGAGGAAGACAAACGATAAAGAATCTTCTAAAACGATGCGTTTTGTGTAAAAGATTCAACTCTTCACCAGGTGTTCAAGCTACTGCACATTTGCCAGCTGTGCGAATGGAGCAGTTACCTCCATTTTCTATTGTGGGAATAGATTTTGGAGGACCACTCTACACCAAGAACTGCGACGATAAAAACTACATCGTTTTGTTTACGTGCGGTGTAACTCGTGCTCTCCACTTAGAACTAGTTGACAATCTGACTATTGAAGCATTTCTCCTAGCACTTAGACGGTTTATCGCTCGTCGAGAACTGTGTTCTAAGATTTGGTCAGATAATGCCAAAACTTTCAAAAGAACTGAATTGGAGCTAAAACATTTGTGGAGTGTCATCAGTCATCCAATGGTGAAAGACTTTTATGCCTCCTACAAAATCCAGTGACGCTTTATCATTGAGAAAGCGGCATGGTGGGGTGGTTTCTATGAAAGACTTATTAGATCTGTGAAACTTGCCCTTCGAAAAACTTTAGAAAAAACGACTTTGTCTCGAGAAGAATTAGAGACTTTAATTATTGAAATTAAGGGTGTGCTTGGTTCCCGTCCTTTAACTTATGTGTTTTCTGAATTTCTGGAATCTATTCCTCTTACTCCCGCTCATTTGTTATTGGGAAGAAGAGTTAATAGTTTACCTCCTGCCAGGCTTATTATTGATGCTAATTTGAGTAACAAAAAAATTGCAACTAAAAGGTTTAATTATCGTGAAAGGTTAACTAATCATTTTTGGAAGAAATGGCTTAAAGAATATCTTTTAACGTTAAGATCTACTCATTATGTGAAACCAACAGGTAACGTTAGAGAATTTAAAGTTGATGATATTGTATTAGTTAATGATGATAAACTTCCTAGGCATTTTTGGAAATTAGGAAAGATAGTAGCTGTATTTCCTGGCAGAGATGGTAAAGTTAGATCTTGTCAAGTTAAAACGAATACGTCTGTTATTTAAGGACCTGTTCAATTGTTATACAACCTCGAAATTGATGAATGATTAAATTGAATAGTATTATTAATTTCATTATGTTTTTTAGGAACCTGTATTGAGATTTGGAATTTAAATGGAAATATGATATTTATACTAAACTTGTATGTAACTTTATTATTAATGAAGAGTTGGTAAGTATAAAACTATTGTGATGAAACATTGAATTTGTAACATTGATATTATATAATAGTTACAATTCTGCCTGATGTGTTAGATGCAAAATGTTTTTTTTAATTTGAATGAACCTTTAAGTCATTCGGGGGGGAGTGTGTTAAAACTTTAATTTGAACCCTCAAGGCTCTCCACCAGAGAGCGCTGTAAGCCTCACCAATGGTTTGTTTAAACTCAGTCTAACCATCGGCAGTCAGTACTAGAATGTGAATCTGAATCGAGTGCGTCTTTTCTTTGTCTTTGTGTGTTTGTTCCTGTAGTAATGTGTGATGTTCGTAATAAATGTGCTTATAAAACAATCGTTGCCTTCGTCTCCTTTCTGACAGGTAAGAGCTTTTCATAATAATTGTATTTGATCATTGAACCAATGAACTGCGAAATTGAAGTCTAATCACCCCCCTCCCAGATGGTCGGCCCAGCCACGCCAACTTAATCCAAAGATATGGAAATTGTAACTGAACTAGTTTGCTATAATTATAAATTAAGTTTTGCGTTTTAACAATTTCAAGAAGTATCATATACCAGTTTAAAGGGTAAAATCCATCTACTATTTTGATGCCTAACAATAGTATTAAAAAGTGGATTTATTTTTTTAAATTAAGCAGCGTTAAAAAGAATTACATGTATGCGAAGTGAATATGACACATTTTAAATTAATTATTTTGATAAACCCCACAGAAATTATCGAAGTAAACATATTTAGACTGAAAAAGAAGAATGGAATACAATTCATTAATTGTATTCCTTTTGAGACTAGGTTCCTAGTAGAAGCATTCATCAATTTTTCATATGAAAAGATATAAACTAAAGTAATTACAAATAACTATGTACATAATCAATTCCAAATCGGAGCAAAAATCATAATATCTGCATATTTAGTACATTTTATGTTCAAAACAGACAAAATGAAAAAAAATTAATAAGGCATTTAAATTTAGAGCCCATGAATAATAGCTAATTTGTGTCCCTCGAAAGCCTATGCGGTGAGTCCCCAAAAAAAAAATAGAGAGGAGATCAATGCTTTTAATATAACAATAACTATTATTTAATACATAATATTTATTATCCACACAGAATGACCAAAATGAAGAAACGAGTAAATATTCTAATAACCAAAAGGAATAAAACTATTTTCATTAAAATTCACAAAAATGAGAAAATATCCAAAACCAGATTTTATCGCATCGGCTTCAGAGCAATCAATTTTTAAAGTCATCAATTTTATCATGATTTATATAGCTCTCTTTCTCTCCTTGGACGGCTTTAACCTTTCTAACTAAAAGAAAAATTCAACCTTTCGAACTTCCCTGCTTATGGGCAGGAGAAAGCGACATGGCCTTGAAGGCTAAATGGGTTTTCGGCATCATTTGTAACGAAATGGTGTCTGATGTGACGAAACAACTTCTTTGATTTCGTTTAACTCTTTCGTGTCAAATGACATGTTTTCGTCATCGATTCGGCTCAGACAGAATAGGTGCGCTTCCGTATACTCATCTGATTTCCACCGATCTTCAAATTTAACTAACTAATTTAAGAATCATTTATACAATTATTCTCTTAACTGTGTCAAATAAATAGCAGAAGACAAGCAAAATTATACAAAAATTGATTAATTTAACAGTAAAAAGAAAGAAAAAAAAACTCGCAATGGGAAAATTTGTCTCAAAAGGTAACAGATTGTTTTGTAAATTTTTTTTAATTCACCAAAAATTTTCAATGTTTTTTTACTTTCACCTATTGCTGTTTCTGTTATTGCTTTTGTTTCTATAAATGTTAATATTTATTGGATTTATTTTTTGCACTTCTTCAGAATTTTCGACAAACATTTTTAAAAAAAAATTGATTCAATTGCCAATTGTAAACAACATATAGAACATTAATTATGATTATGTCCATGGGTCATAATATCTCCAGTGGTATTTGTAGTGCTTCAAAAGAAAGAAACAAAAACTTCCAGTGTTAGCCTTCAGATGCCATTGGCATATGCAGCTAGATTTTTACATTTGCCCTGATAGTCCTGTAATATTTATACATGCATCCTTTGACGCCCTTCATAATGCATATCATATTCACATCCACAGTATAATATTAAAATGGACAAAGTTTGCTTGTTGTTTTTTTTTGGAATAACACACAAAAAAAGAAAATTAAAAATTTTCAATATTTCTGGACTTGTTTGGACTTGTAGAAAATCGTAAAGACATCACTGAATTATACAAAAATATTTTTCAACTCATAAGGAATGTATTTATAGTATAATAAGATGTTGAATAGTAACACGTTAAAAAGACATGTGCTGGAAGGGAGAAGACATCAAGTTGCACCAAGAAATAATGATGATATGACGTTTCAACAAAGGCTGAGTAGTATCTGTCTAGCTATTCGAAGCGAATCATTATTTCTGTCCTTTTAGAAAAAGGTTTTTGTAGCTGTAACATAACTCTTCTCTTCTCTTTTGGATACTAAATGGCGATGCCTGATAGGTTATTCCATATGCCACCCCATAATGCCTTGCGCATTGCGAATGTAATCAGAATGAGATGTGATACTGTACTCTTAAACTGCGCTCAAAATATCTTGTGTTGCCTTGTCTTGTATGTGTGTGAATGTGATTATTAAAGAAATGTTCCTGAAAACATAACGTAATATTAAACCAGATTCAGCCATCTTATTCCCACTCCCTTTCCCTTAAAAGCCCAAAATATAAAAAAATGTAATGGAACTAGCTCGCAAACACGTCCTACAAAAGTCTAGTCATATCACTGATTCTCCGTCGCACACGAATAGTAAATGCTGAAGGATCAGACCACCGCAATACCGGGAAATGTGGTCGAGTCCAGAGGGCCATCACTGGCCACGGTACAACCCTCCCAGAAGGAAGTACGTCCCTTCATCGATGGGAGAGCCAGAACCTCCACCTTTTATTGTGTCCACCGGGTTGGCGAGATCCAACTACCATACCGGAAGCATCTCATCCTCATTTCGAGATGCCCCCTGAGAGGTGCCCACAAAAGTATATGTAGTTTTACGATGGCCCAAAAACCAACGATGCAGCAATTGAGCCCCATGTTATACATGGGAAGTGTGATAATTAACAGGAATACAATTTTTTTTTAAAGTCAAGTTGTCTATATTATTTGTTTCTGTTTCGTTAGTTTACTTTAAATAAAATAATATTATATTGGGTTAGAGAATAAATTCGTAGCGTTTTTATATTTACGTTGTTTTTCAACGATTTTTTTTTTCTGTTTGACAAAGTGTTTAGTATTCATTCAATAGAGCCCTTTCTGCTCAACAAAACTGTGCTAATCGTCTTTTTGAGTAATTTAATATTTAATTACTTTTAAGGTTTAGAAATGGAATATCCAGGAAGTAAAAATCAACATTTTCGGCACCTGCTCTTCTTCGCTTTTCATTCAGGCCAAAAAGCTGTTGAAGCAGCACAGGACATTTTCAACGAATACGGAGAAGGGGTCATAAGCAAGCCTGCAGCACGGAAATGGTCAAGCGTGACCTCCATCCAAAGAAGACCATAATCTGCGTTTGAGGGGGGACTGGAAGAACATGGTGCATTGGGAAATGCTCGAAAGGAATGTCACGGTCACCACGGGGCTCTAGATAGCCCAGCTACACCGCATGAAAGAGGCTATGCGACTGAAAAGACCCCATCGACAAGGCCAAACCATACTCCTTCACGACAACGCCAGGCCCCATCTTCAATAAGTCGTCGAAGCCGCACTCCAAGAGCTTGAATGAAGCCTTCCCGTGTTCTCCGGATCTTGCACCGTCGGATTACCATCTTTTCCGCTCCCTGTTGAACTATATGAGGGGCGTCACCTTCGACAATAAAGAGGGCCTTAAAAACCAGACCGGGTGATTTTTGGCGGACAAATCGGACGAGAGGTGGGAGGAGGTCGTAAACAATGACGGGGAATACATAATCGATTGTTATTACTAAGGATTTTCTTTAAAAAAGTCTTTGATAAATCGCTACGAACTTATTTCCCAACCCAATAGTAAACTGCATTTTTATTGGGAAATATATTTCATAGACGTAGACAATCAACTAAATAGTTGCAAGAAAGAGGTAACTCCAACATGTGCCTCATCATCCGGAAAATATATTTTTGATTAAAAATACTGTCATAATACGTATGAACAATTAAGAAGATTGAACTGAAGAAAAATCTTCACATAATTTGGAATTTACAATTTTCAAACATTTTTTACAGCTTTCTGCAAACTTGAATAATTGGAGCTACCTCCTTCGATTCTAAAAACAATTATGAAGTCTAAATTTTATACAGTCCTTCGATCCTATAAATTATATTCAATAAAATTATTTGAGCAATTTGATATTTCAATATTTTCCAAGCAAGACTGACTGAATTACACGCTTTAAATACCGTTATTTTTGGACAATAGGCACTTTAATTATTTTAGAAAATCAGTTGCGGGAATTCAAGCGCTGATTACCAATTTTTTCGAAGACATTAGTTTAGTTTAGTTGTTTTAACGTCCCGTTGTAAAGCAACACGAGGGCTATTTTGGGACGGACCTCATCATTTTGAACCACGGTCAGATGACGAGGACGACACCTGAGCAGGCACCACCCTCTCCACGCCACACCAGCGAGAGCACGTTTGGTCTAACAGATTTAAGCGCAAGAGACCCCTTCACACGATTGCCCTTCGGTGGAATCAAGTGTCGAACCTGAAACCCTCCGGTTCCGAATCCGAGGCCTTACCACCAGGCCACCACGGCCCTTTGAAGGCAATTGATGGAGATGGCTAAAAAGGCGTGTTTTTATAAAAATAAAATAGAGGCATTCAAATTTGCATGTCTCAATCAATTTTAATTATAAAAGAGTGGAATTTTTATTATTTAAAATATCTCAAGAATATTTGATTAAACATAACTTCCAAAACATAGGATCCCTATAAAAATTTAAAAATTAATATTCATCAAAACGTGTATCGATTCAAACTGCATAAAACATGAATACTTTTTTCCTTTAGACCCTTTTTCATGTGCCAATTAATAAAGTTTTAGAAATGAGCTGTTGGGTCCTGTTTAGAGCGGATATCCTGTATGTATTAAAAATTAATGTATGCCTTAAATAAAACTCCATTATTGAATTAATAATATTGCTATTTTAAACGTCACAATAAACTTTCTCTCTTACCCATTCATTTTTTAAAGAAAATATCGCATTTCATACGAACCTGCAGAAAAATTTCAAAGTTTAATTTCCAGTAGCAGTTCACTTCTTTTTTAAATTGAACTTTTATAAATGTGATGGCAACACGTTTTGAGATGCACGCGTATTATGCTCGTACCTTTTAAAAGTGTCTAAAAAGCGGATCTCTCCAGATAAAAAGGAGCCATTTTCTCAATGTATAATGCAACTGGGTTATCTCGATGACCTAGTAGAGAAATTAGACCATTTGACAATCTAAGAAAAGACAAAAAAAGAAACCATAAACTTCAAGAGAACCATAAACTTCAATAAAACAGAGACCAATTAATCACAAAGCAAAAATTTATTCAAAGGGCTTTAAAGAGCAGTATGAGCAAAAATGTGACAGACAATTTCTGCTGAGTTCCACAATCCCAATAGGCAGAATTACGGAATTTCCAGCCAAACGGCGGAGCACCGTCAACGATGACAGAGCCGAAAGAAGATGCACAAGTATACCGTTAACGATGACAGAGCCCAAAGAAGATGCACAGGTATACCGTTAACGATGACAATGCTCACAAAAGATGCACAGGCACACTAGAAGAAGATGGGACCTTCTCTGAAGGTTACGTTTGTGGCACATGTTTACGGTCACCAATCCAAAGTGTTCTACCAGTTCTTCTACAAGGGACAGAACTGAATGTAGAATGTAGCAATGTAGTAACAACGCTCCAGTAACCTTTTACTTCCATTGCTTTTCTACCTATCAGAATCAAATAAATTAATGGATTCGCTTATGCTCATTCCAAAGTCACAAATTCCGTTGCAGGAGAAAATTTATTAAAAATTCTTCAGAAGCAAGATGTTAAATTTAACAAAGAATTGATTAGTTTGATTTCATTTTATGGGCGATCTTCTATTAGATGTTCACAACTCTCAAGTGAATGATCAGATAAAGCACAAATCTACATCACTCAAATTGAGAATTCTGTCTGACACTAAAGATAACCGAACATTTGGATCCGGGCTTTTGGCCTTATAATCCACACACAGCAATTTTCTAACACGGAAAATACCATTTTGAAGAAGATACCCATATATATCAAACTTTACTAACTGATTAATGCATCAGAAGCACGAAATGAGTCCTGACAAAAAAAAATAAAAGAACCAGAGAAGCACATTCTCTGTTAAATTTAATGAACAAGGAAGGCTCTACAACTTATCTCGTAGTTGGCAATCAACGTGTTAAGAGTAAAAGTATAATACTGAAATCGACGAGTTAAAGCATCAAACAAAATATGTATTTTATCGAGATGTATTTTTTTGTTGTTGTTGCTGCTGTTGTTCAAGAATTAACTGAACGCGATTTTGTTGCCCGTCAAAATGCATGTGAATTGCTGCTTGACAACCTGCCTGAAGACGCGGTTGTGTTTTTCAGTGACGAGGTTCACTTTGAAATCCCTGGTTTATGTCGATCGACCACGGGCAATAGCTCACCTCAACAACATTCGCGACGCCATTGCCGACATACCGATTGATATGCTGCAAAGAGTGGAGACAAACTTCAAAAATATGTGCAATGGGGGTCGCTTTTTAACCGATGTTATTTTCAAAACTGTATGAAAAAAAAATAGGATATTGTATTCTCAAATAAACAAAGAATTATAAAAATAACTGAAGTACTTTTGTTTTTATTGAGCTTTCAAAAAAGTAAGTTTCTCTGGCGCACCCTGTACAATCATATTTGCAGTTCACAATGGGACGGTTTCGTATGAAATTCGTTTCCCACGAATCTTCAAGAAATCTACAAGGTTAAATCTGCAAACAAGGACGTATTTTATTTCGTGCGTATTGTTTCACTTTCACTGTTTTTATTTTAATCATAGAGTGGTCAGCGGAAAATTTACAAAAAATTGAGTGTCATTTACAAAACTAAATCTTTACTCTGATAATCGTAGACATAAAGACCACTAAAGAAATTAACCTTTCAGCGGTCCAATCTAAAAAGTTTGCTGCTTTGTATTGGCTTGAATAAAACAAAATAAAAAAGCATCAAGGAAACAAGAAAAGATAAATTATAAAATACAAATTATACAAATGCCATATATTTTTACACAATTCAGGTTTTCTGTTCATTATCATAATTTTGACAATACTAGATTTAAACAATTATAATAATTTTCAATACTTATTTAGTCTTATTTTATACAAACAAATAACCTCATTTCACTACCAGATTTAAACAATTATAATAATTTGCAATAACTATTCAGTCTTGTTTTATACATACAAATAACTGCATTTCATTACCAGATTTAAACAGTTATAATACTTTGCAATAATTATTCAGTCTTGTTTTATACATATAAATTACCTCATTTCAATACCAGTTTTTTCCCCTGAATACTAGCTTTCGCGACAACTAAATTACTAATTTGAAATGCCTAAATATTTAAAATGTCATCTTCGCGTTTCAGAAGACGGAAGAATATGAATATTATGAAAATTGAAAGACATAATTACTACTAAGGCATTTGACATAATTATTACTAAGGCATTTTTATAATAAAATTTTGAAACTAAATGCCTAAGCGTCGATTCGATTTTTCTTTTCTTTGTCAAAAGATCTAAAAGAAAAGAAACAAATTTTAAAAATTGTGTAAATAAAAATAAAGCTTACGGTATGAAGCTTAACAAGTTATAAAAAAGAATTCATAGGTTGTTATAAAATGAATCAAGCTGGCGTTTGAAAATATTTCTTAATATAAAGCTTTTCATGTGAATTTCTTTTTAAAAAACCAGATCATTTAATGAGCTTCAGTAGAGAAACATTTTTAAAAGCACGTAATATTAAACTACGATCGAGTGAAAATCTACTCTGAATTTCGCATGTCAAAATATTTCTTAATATAAAGCTTCTCATGTGAATTTCTTTTAAAAAAAACCACATCTTTTGATGAGCTTCAGTAGAGAAACATATTTTTAAAAGCACGTAATATTAAACTACGATCGAGTGAAAATCTACTCTGAATTTGGCATGTCAAAATATTTCTTAATATAAAGCTTCTCATGTGAATTTCTTTTTAAAAAAACCACAGCGTTTAATGAGCTTCAGTAAAGAAACATATTTTTAAAAGCACGTAATATTAAACTACATTCAAGCGAAAATCTACTTAGAAGTCAATATAGATAATGGATTAAAGAAAGAAAATCTTTGAAAATGGAAAAAATATGTGATTAAACTAACAAACAAGTACACAAATATCGCTGAGTCAATCCATCAATCCTCACCGAGATATAATTAAAAATTAAAAGATATCAATCACTGTGTTTGTTATGATAACTTCGATATTTGTTTTTCTTTCTGCTAAAGATGCGCTGATAAGTGTTTATTTTTTATTGGGTGTCTGAAAGGTTCATTTGCGGAAATCATTTTTGTGTATGCTACTTCTAAAAGGCAACCTAATGATAAAACAGAGCCTGCCTTTTCTGTCATCTTTCCTAGTCAGCTGACATACGTTCGAAAGAGTGAGACTCATATTTAAAAGCCTGTGCTTTGTTTTTCATTGAACAATTAGCTGTAATGTGATAGGATGACAAATTTAACATGATGAAAGAATGACGTCAAACTGAAGAACACATCGATATTGTTAGAGGGAGTTTGTATCCTTTATTAATGAGTTTTAGCACCATCATATATTTTAAAAACTTACAGAGCGACTTATATGTTGGCTAACTGAGAAACAATAAACAGCTGCCTAAAGCATCAAGCAATTAGTTTCAAGATTGTGGCGACATCTTAATAAGCCAGTAACAGCCACTAGACATTAGCGTTCGCTTTTGTCGAATGGATAAGTTACTCAAGTTAACACATTAAAGGTTGGGAATCTTGACGAAAGTATGCCAGGTAACGTGGATCAAATCATAGTACTACGACTCCCGCCTTTAATGTGTTAATTCCAACTCAAACAACGCACGTACGATCCTTGTCGGAATTCAACCTCTATATTGGTATAATTCCGCCAACTCCATCGCCACAAGATTGATTACAGAGAGCTTTGAGACATAAAACAAGAAACATTGAATAAAGATCAACAGTGTATATTCAATGTTTAAGAGCCAGCATATCGTGTACAAACCTTCAAAATATTGCGCTTCACTATTAAAGCTCGCAATCACATTTTAGATGATTAATATTAAAGCAGAATATTCGAAATGTATTCAAGTTAAATAAAAGCTCTCATGTCATGGCTTGATAGCCATTTCATGACGTCAAACAAGCCACAATAGTTCATTTTTAGAATCAGGAAATGCGACCCAAAAGAAAGTGTGTCAATAGCAATGAATGATTGAATTCGTCTTCCTTTCAGAATTATGAGACTAGCAAAAATAGCTCAAAGGCAACTGATAAAAAAATACAAAATATATTTCGGCGATCTGTAAGAGTGTTCATGTTTAAATAGAGTTAACTTCAATTTGTTTGTATGAACGTCCCGTTTTAAAGCCACACTAGGGCTTTTGAGTTACCTTCAAACTCGCGCTCAGTAAAGTTTAGTTATATTAAAAGTCCCGTTGTAAAGTAAGACTAGAGCTATTTTGGGATGGACCTCGCGGTCTTGAACCACAGTCAAATGACGAACTTATCTGGCTTTACTAGCTGATGACGCAGAAACATATTACACTTGGAGAAACATTGTCATGAACCAGATATAGGACCCGCTTACATTCTAGGCCAGGGGTCGACAACCTGTTTGTCCTTAAGGGCGCAATACTAAATTTGAAAATCATCGTGGGCGCATATTTTACAGATAATCAACAGGTATAAATAGGCATTAAAAAAAAACAGATTTTTTATAACTTTTGTTGGTGTCATACGTAATGATACATATAATTCAGAGTGAAACTTGGGTGTCCATATTTTCAGCTAATTTCTTATAATTGGGGATATATTTAGAGTTCCCGGTCCTTAAACAATTATCTAAATGTGAGTCATTAAGCTTTGTTCGGTATTTTGATTTCAAATATTTCATATTTGGGAACAAAGACTAGCAATTGTATGTTGTTGCACATTATGAATAAATTTTTAGCGCCCATTTCCTTAAAATAGGATACTTATTTTTATCGACTAAGTTCCAAAACATTTTATCATTACTATGCGCTTTTAAAATAATATCATTTAGCAAGTTTATTATTTCTAATTCTAAGTCTTCGATATTATGAAGCTCGAAATACACTGAAACTATTTCAAGGACATCATCTTCAGTAACATTGAATGGATTTATGAAAAATCTTAGAACGGGATCTAATGCTGCAAAATCTTCAAATCTAGAAGAAAACTCTTGTATTAGCTTATCTATAATTTCTAAATATGATGTAACAGTAAAATTTTCATTATTCAAATTTAAACTCTCAACAGTATATTTTATATTTGGGAAATGTGATAATGATTTTTTTAATAGATGGGATTTCAACAACACTAACTTGCATTTACTGCACTAATCATGCCAGCGATGTGCTGATTTTTCCCTTGTATTTTTAAATTTAATTCATCCAACTTTGCCGTTATATCTGTCAGAAATCCAAGGTCGATTAGCCAATCCTTATTTTCTAATTGCTCGTAAAATTCGCCTCTTGATGCAATAAATTCCTTTATTTGTGACAAAAGCATGATAAACCGCTCAAGTATTTTACCTCTGCTCAGCCACCTCACTTCAGTATATGAAAGAAGTTCTGTGAACTGAACTACCTCATCTTCTAAAAGTAATTTAAACAATCTGTGTTGCATAGCTCCCGATCTTATGGAATTTTGTTACTATCGTAAATACGTGTTGAAAACCGATTGTTTTTGCGCATAACATTTCCTGATGTATGAAGCAATGATAAGAAATAAATTTTGAGAATAAGGAATCCTGTCTACATAAGGTAATAAATCCTTTTTTCTTACCAGTCATCGCTGGTGCCCCGTCTGTTGTAATTGACGATAACTTTTGTACAGGTAATTTTACTTCTGTTATATACTTTTTAAAAGTAGAAAATATATCTTCTCCTCTGGTGCTTCCCTTTAATGGCAGAACTTTAAGGAATTCTTCTTTAGCTGTAAAATCAGAAAATACCATCTTTACGCAAATTGCTAATTGTGATATATATGTCACCTCTGTCGATTCATCCATCTGTAGCGAAAAGAAAATACAATTTTAAAAAATCATTCTGCCTCCAAATTCTCCGCAATTACTTCAATTCTTCTAGTAACAGTTCGTGCTGATAATTGCAACGTGTTTATAGCTGAAACTATTTCCTGTTTATTTTTAAATTCTTCAAAAAGTGAATCAGCAGCTTCTAACATGGCTTCTTTCACTAATTCTCCATCTGTAAATGGTTTTTTATTCTTAGCTAGCAAATGGGATATTTTATATGACGCGATCGTTGCTGCTTTATATTGTTGCAGTGGTTTAGTAAAAAAAACTTTGCTGGTTAGTTATTGAAGATTTTAAAGAAATAATTTTTTTCTTCTAATTTCAGAGTTCATTGGATAGTCGCAATCAAAATTGGTATGAACGGTGTTAAAATATATCTCTCAATATTACTTTTCTTGGGAATCACAACACTATTATTACACAACAAACAAATACACTTCCCTTTGTAATCAACGGAACAATATAGATGTTCCCATTCATCGTTAAAATAATATGTTCTTTTTCTTTTACATTTATCCATGAAGGGTTTTGAAAGAAAAGAATTATTTCGGATTACTTGGTAGTTTTAAATGCACGGTCTACGCGTGATCTATTCCAAATACGATCACACACTAACAAAAAATACATGCATGTTATTAGATACGCTCAATGTTAGCAAACTGCTAATCTATGCACAATCCTAAACTCAACTGACTAATTGCTGTATATCGCCGTTTGACAAGAGGAAGTAATCATACATTTCTGGCTATCATAGATTTACATTAGTCCAGCGTGGGTGCATTAAAAATCGATTGAGGGCGTTGCCTACCCTTGTTCTAGGCAGATATAAAGTAGAATGACGAGAATGAAACGTTCAATAAACAGAAGCACCAAAAACAGGAAACATACTCTGAGGACGTTAGATAGCAAATCCAGTTTTCTATTAATTATTGATATGAAATTTATAATAACAAGTTAATTGGCCCAATGTTTTACCATGGTACATTAACAGCTACATGATATTTTATAGATATACTTTATTGGATGTAATATAAGATTTTGTTGAGGATCTCAGCTGGCACTCCCCTCTCCACGTCACACCACACCATCGGAAAGACATTTGGCCTGATAGATTTAACGTGCAAGAGACCCTCTTACACGACGGTTCTTCGATGGAATCGAGTCTCGAACCTGCAACCCTCCGGCTCCGAAGTCGAGACCTTACCACCAGGCCACCGCGGCCCCACGCGCTCAATAAAGAGATATTCCAATAGTATATTTCATATTATATCTCTTTCAAAAGAACTGAAGAATATAAAAAAGAATGCAGTAAAATACAAAAATTTTGGTTATAACTAAACGATAGAAGTCGAATAAACGCAATACAAAACAAAACCATGTTGAATACTTATTTTCATATATTCGCATTCAGGGCTTCGAATGAAATTTTTAAAATTATTTTTTGAAAAGAAAGGACAGCGTGTTCTTACCTGCAAAAGTTGAGCACTGACAAAAATAATTCATTACATTGAACTCTTTATATTAAATATTTGAGTATTTTATGAACTTTTTGTCGAATTCAATGAATTGTAGATATTCAAATTCAGAATATTGCGCCATAATTTTTTGGAAATATTTTATTTTAATATTTAGATCAAGTTCCGCTTAGTGATCACACAAAAAAACAGTTTTTGCGAAATTACACGAAAATGTACGAATCCTATAAACATGAAATTTTTCAATTTTTAACCAAACTGAAATCTGAATGTTAGTTTAACCACTTGACATACGAATCTACTTAATTAAATGACGAATTTACCAGGTTCCGATTTGGAATATTTTAATTCCTTAGATAATAATACGTTTCAAGAGACTTTTTTCATTTTAAACTATTGAATACTTTTCATTGAATGGCAGATTAAAAATTCAATAATTAGATACGCGTCTCAGACACGTCATTGTATGCGGTTAATATGATTATCGATTCTGTCACTTACGATGGAAAAACGAGATGGTATTTGTGGAATCTATCTGATTCCGTAGTTTCGATTAGGTGCATATAAAAGTTGAGTTTCAAGGAAACGATTTCTTTTTAAATCGAAGAAGAATTGCACGGAAGAACAATGAAATTAAATAACAGCAGGTTTAAAATCTGTGCCCTTTTATTGTTATCACCTGATGTTTCATTAAATAATTTAATCATTTTTTATGATATCCCTTTCTCCTTTTATGTTTCACTTTTGTAAAGTAGACGAGAATGACACATAAACTCCTTCAAATGTTATTATCCAATTAATGATCTCACTTCTTTTATATTTTATTAATGTTTTATTCATCTTTCGATCCATCTTGTGTTCCTATTTTGTATAGAATGATTACATTATTATTATTATTTAATCATCTACATTAAGAGAAACAAAATATAATTACAAAGTATTTATCGTTCGATTTTCAAAAAACTGAAGACAAATTCTTTTTTTTAATTATATTTTAAAATACTTTTACACTTTTTTCTGGTAACTCTTACTTAATGTTATGAATAGAAATTTTATAAAACAATTGTCATAAATTATAACATAACTTTTTAACATAAATAAGATCACCCTTTGAATTAATCGATGTATGGAACCGGAAAATATAGAAATCCATGTCAAGAGCATACTTATAAAGCAATCAACAATTGAAACTTTTAAAGCAAATTATACTCAGCTCTTTGTATTAGTAAAATTAATTGATTATTAATTTTGAATTCTTTATTTGAAAATTTGTTTAAAAAATTTTCTTGCAAGGAACTTTGAATTTAATTATTTTTTAAAGAAGTATATTTTACAATTCAGTACTTTATTTTCATCGAAAGTATTGAATAATTTCCTTAAATCTACAGGAATCATTCAATTATCTCTTATCACAATCATCGTCAAGATAAGAAGGCGAAGCCGTTGTTTTAGCGTTTTCTTCTTAGTATTAAATAATAATAAGACAAATCGTATTACAGTTTTAAAAGAAAAAATAATTACTTTGGAATTAAAAATAGAGATTTTATTATGCGTTATAAAATTATTTAGCGATTAGAAAGATTTCTTTTCTGGAATTGAATGAATAAATGCAATTGTTAAGAAGAAATTCTATTAAATCTTTATAGCGAAATATTATTCATCTATATAATGGCATGAAGAAAATACTATATTATAGGTAAGGCATTTCTTATTTTTTTCAGTTAAAAAAATAGACATTTAGTATTCAGGCTTTTTTTCTCGCTTTCCTGTTGTTTCAATAGCTTTCCATCGTAGATATGATTCCAAGAATCTTCAAATTTATTAGCGAGTATTTAACGAGATTTCTTCTACTCAGGTACATTGATTGTGATAATAAAACAGTGACAGATAAGTATTCTCAAACAACATTGATAGGTTTTGAATAGAAATGGGAAGAATGTTCAACCCCGAAATGATAAAATCAGCTTTTTGGTTAGTTTTGAATGAATAAAAAATGAAACATTGAATGAACCGGAATCCAAAGTAGCCAATGTTCTATTTCTGACTCTAATCTATCTTTGTGCTAAATTGCATCGAATTCCGTTCAGCCGTTCTGGCGTGATGGAGTAACAAACATCCATCCAAACTTCCACATTTATAATATTAATATAGATTAATAGGCCGATCAATTTGTTTTCCCTATTTCAGAAATCAATGAATAACAGTTCTAAAATTAATTATCGTTTCATCCATCTTTACTATTAGAACATTAATGAGTAAGTAGTAGAATTTTATAATGTTCTATTAATAGTAACGCCAGAACTCCGGCACCTTTTCTAAAATGGGATCGCAATGCAATGAAATCTCGAGAATCTCATAAAAAATATATTCATATATTGACAATTTGTTGATGATCAGTAAGAACACTGAATCATTGAGAACATTTTTTTACAAATATCTTAGTAAATTTTTAATAATGAATGAAAAGATCAGTATCTGAATAATAAAAAAAAGAAACTGAATAGTACTAAATTTTCTTTTTAATCAAATTTAAAAATCAATCATTATGAGCAATTTTGAAGCCAAATTAGAGAATTTTGCCTGCCAACCCTGTCGAATTTGCCTTGCCCCACTGTCGGCAAACCTCTACTGCCCCCTCTGGAAAAATAACGAAAGAAATGTTTTTTTTTAAAAACGCGGAATCAAATTTGCAAAGTAATTTTAAAGAATTTTTTCATTTTTTAAATTTTTATAAGCGTTTTACTCCCAAAGGCTAAAAAAATAAAAAATAAAAAACTTTCAAAATATTGGAAACATCAGTAAAAAATATATATATCATTTAAGAATGTGCTACCGAAACGTTGAAATACAATCCTGGAAATTAGTTTTTTAATATGAAAAGAAAATACTATGGTATTATAAGGTAACTTTAATAAAATTATATCTTAAATATATAAAATTATAATTACGTCTTGGATTTTTGTCAATAACTTTAAATGTCAGATCTCATAGACTTTCAAAGAGGTCAGATTATAGGAGTCAATTGACATCTGCCATTTCTTGAAATTTAATCGTCCGGAGTCAAAGAGAATTCCTGATATTTAGTTTAGTTTAGTTATATTTACGTCCCGTTTTGAAGCAACACGAGGGCTATTTTGATACGGACCTCGTCATTTTGAACCGCGGTCAGATGAGAGGACGACACCAGAGCTGGCACCCCCCTCTCCACATCAGAGGAAGGACGTTTGGCCCAGACCCACTTACATGGCGGTTCTTCGGTAGAATCGGGCGTCGAACCAGCAACCCTCCGGTTCCGAAGCCGAGAAATTACCCCCGCGACCTAAAGAAAATTCTTGAAGAAATTCGTCGAATTTTCCCGTAGTGTTCAGATATTTTTCCAACATAATTTCAAGTTCAAATACATAAGGTTTATCTCCAATTACCTACTGTTGATATCTTTCAAATGGATATTAAGTTCAGATTGGCCACATTTATTAATCTATACTTATAATAAAGCTCAATGTGTGTGTGTGTGTGTGTGTGTGTGTGTGTGTGTGTGTGTGTGTGTGTG
>JAPMOQ010043401.1:2722710-2751691 GCA_026543055.1 Argiope trifasciata | reverse complement strand
CTCATTACTTGCAGTTACGGGATAGTTATAAGTATATTAAAATTATCGAATATGTAATCTATTTAAATAAAAATTTCTTCTACTGCAGCAATGTGCCAGGTACCAACTAGTTTAGAATAAATTTTGTTCATGGTCCACAGGATGTCTTCATGATGTGCTGCATCTGATTCCCTTTTGTTTCCAAAAAAAGTAATTCAAAAATTTACTGAGAAAGCTTTAAAGAATATTCGTTAATTTATAAAGGCAATGGAAGCATACCTGCAGTATCATTCATCTGGCAGTTTCGACTATCCATTCATCGACAGAAAATAAAGAAAATACAGATTACAAAATCCAGTGATACTCAATGAGAGTAAGAACTACCAAAAACTAATTCAAGCTCATTTTCTTTCTTCCTTTTCAAAACACTTTCGGTTCACAATCATAATATATTTTCTTATAACAATTGATATTTAAATTTAAAAATTTAACCTATAACATATGAAATAAGAATCAATTACACTCAAATAATTAACACTATGACGATTTCTTAACGTCTTGACGAGTGCTCCTTATATACTTAAAAACCGAAAACGAAACAATAGTCATGCTAAAATATTATCATTAAGGGCCGTATACAATAACATAACTGCAAAATTATATCCCTTCTTTTTTTAAAAAAAATATATACAGTCATACATAAGATATTTCTTACACAATAAAAAATGAATACGTACAGAAAGTTTTCCTCAGAAACAGAATGAAACAAAATACATATTGCATAATATTTTCGAGACAACAATAAAATGACCAGATTCTGGAATTTATTCACTTCAATCCATAGCTTTAGGGCTAAAGTTTATTCATGTTAAGTGAGAATTTCAGGTTCAGATTCGTACTGATGAGAATTTGTATGACATAAGGAAATAAAATTACATTTGTGTGTTTTCTCAATCAGATAATGATAAAAAATGTCTATATTTCTTAAATGAGAAATTTCACAACGCAAGACTCAAAGCAATATTTCAGTTTCGCATAGTTGAGTTCAGAAATAACTATAACAAACTTTTTGGAATGTGGAATTGCAAACGAAAATATTTTTTTCAGCAGGGTCCAGCTCAACTTCTTAACAGTCCAAGTGCCAAGTGCCATACATGCATCGATTTATCGAATTTTGATCATTGTAAGCAACAAATAAACCATTTATAACGATTATAATTCAATATTAAAATGACTTTGGATACAGAGATAAATACAGTCTTCAATGGTTTTACAGTTGAATCGAAAAAGAAAATATTCCCGAAATAGAAGAATTGGATTAGATTGTTTAATGGCACAAGAGTCAAAATCCCAAAATAGAAGGAGTCAGCTTATAAGATAATAACGAAAATAAAACAGTTCAGTGGTTTTAATTTATTCTTCAGCTGGTTTCAGGATCAATTTACATTCCAAGCTGTTGGAATATTAAAATAAATGGCAAGTTACAAACATACAGGAGACAGAAATAAGTAAAATCTTCAATGGTTTTACAATTGAATCAAAATAAGAAAATATTCCCGAAATAGAAGGTGTCAGCTTACTAGATAGTAACGAAAATAAAACAGTTCAATGGTTTTAATTTATGATTCAGCTAGTTTCAGGATCAGTATACATTCCAAGCTGTTGGAATATTATTAAAATAAATGGCAGGTTACGAACATGAGACTAAAAATTTCTCTAACTAGGCCCGATAATGGATAAATAAAGTAGATTACATCTTTATTTCCTGATTTGTTTTCCTCAAAATGAACCTCTATTAATATCGATACATATTGAATTCGGAGTTGAAGGAGACCAAATATTAATGCTTCTTAACCTATTTTTATTTCATTTCTGAGATGAACATCACCGTTCATATATACAAATATACAGACATGTCAATTAAAAACAAAAATCAATAAATTTTTCGGCGGAAACATTCTATCGGAAAATCGTCATTCGAGAATTCCGATGCTTTCAATCAAATACTGCAATTTACTGTGTTCATCAAATGGCGCTCTTGTTACAAGATATTAGGTAATAAACTGATACCATCAAAATGGCTATAAATGATTACGCCGTTGTAGAAAAAATTGAAGGAACTCTATCAGAATAATATTTTAAAAACTGATAAAAATCTTCAATGTATGCCACTGGAAGATAAAATAGTTCTAATGCATTAACACTTTGTTGACCGGGAATTTTACACAGAAACTTTGTCATGGCACCGGCTATTTATTTGTCATTGAATATGGGAGTAAAACGTTCGAAATAAACTGAAATAAATTTTATTTATACTGAATGAAATTAAATTAAACTTTGGACTTATTTTTTATATAACTTTTAATAATATTTTTTGTATGATAAACTGTATAGCAATCACCTGCGTGTAATGGTACACAACAGGTTTAGCAGATATATCTCGTTTCGCAGCGCTTTCCTTTTGAAAAGCATACTGTACACCTAATTGGATTTGTTTTTACGCCAGTGATTATTTGTCACGCCCGTGACTATTGCCTGTGAACTTATTTCAAAATCACTAGGACAATGAGATAAAGTATCCGCGTATAATTCATTGAATAGTTCTTCGCTGATACGTTCCGTCATGGTTGAATGTTTGGAATTATACTAAAATTATGATAAAAACCTAAATACCAAGAAAAATAATTTTTTGTTACAAAGCGGACACGACTAAACATGATACGCCCAGTTTTTATAATATTCTATATCGCCCTGGGTGTCAGATTGAAATAGATAATGCAAGTGCAATGACCAGTTAACCAGTCACCGGTCACCAACGTTTGGGTATGAAAAGGCGAGTTAACTAGTCACCGGTCAGCAACGTTTGGGTATGAAAAGGCGAGTTAACTAGTCACCGGTCAGCAACGTTTGGGTATAAAAAGACGAGTTAACTAGTCACCGGTCAGCAATGTTTGGGTATGAAAAGGCGAGTTAACTAGTCACCGGTCAGCAACGTTTGGGTATAAAAAGACGAGTTAACTAGTCATCGGTCAGCAACGTTTGGGTATGAAAAGGCGAGTTAACTAGTCATCGGTCAGCAACGTTTGGGTATGAAAAGGCGAGTTAACTAGTCACCCGTCAGCAACGTTTGGGTATGAAAAGGCGAGTTAACTAGTCACCGGTCAGCAAAGTGTTAAGAATGTAATCTTAACTTTCAATGCATCTGATTTTATTTATTTAACAAATAAATTTTAATTTTCACATGACGTATATCCTTCTGAATCCTTGTTAATAGCACCTTTTACAATAAACAAGTTTTAGCTCGGTTGCCTTTCCTCTTCGAGGACAGTTTCAAAAGGATGAATTTATCTAATGTATTCCAATTAAGAGTTTCAAAGTTATAAAAGGATCCTCCATTAACACATGAAAGGCGGGGGATCTTGAAGAAGGTATGTTAGGTAACGCGGATCACATCGTAGTACTACGACTCCCGTGTTTAATGTATTAAGCTACCAATTCAACATTTCAAAACAATCAATTACTGGAATATCTTCATCTTTATTAAAATTGTTGAGACTCATTCATAATTTTAAAAAATCATGAATAAGATATTTTATGGTAGAGTTAACAAAAATGGCTGGATTATAAAATATTTTTAAAGTAATGAATTGCATGTATTTTCACTTAAAAGTTAATAAATATTTAGAATTTCAAAAATGGTGCTCATACTAAAGATCAGTCCGTATCAAAATAAATTTTTCGAAATTTTAATTTTATAAAACGCAAAAGAAAGATTTTTTTTGTGTTTCTAATAAGTTGAAATTTATTTAATATACAGTTCTTAGTCCTTTGATTCTATTAAGGCGGAAATTTTAGCAAAGAGAACAAAATTTATTTTCAAATTATGGAACTAAATTCTAAACACATATAGAGACTATGGCAGTGGTATCCCTAAATGTTTTCTCATACCACATAATAAAGTGCTATCCCCCTCTAACACAAAAATTATGAACTTCAGACAAGGCCGGAATTGCTAATAATGCTCAGATTTTTATTTTCAGACTACCACACACGAACGTCTTGCACTGACAGCAGTCGACCACAACAAACCCTCCTGCGTTCAGTGATTGCGGAATGGTCGGCTGTACGCAAGAAGAAGAATGTTTTGTACTTCATAGCATTAAGAAGAAAATCGAGTATGAAACCACATTCTGTCACGGAACTAAAATTTTTGTTACATCATATACCAAATTTCTCTTTTATAAGTCACTACATTTTTGCGCAATCACGTTTACCTACATGAGAATGTGCAGATAGACAATGAACGGTTTAACAGATTTTGTTTAAAATTTGAAACATATATATAACTTCGATACTAAAATTGTTTAACAAATTTTATCTGTTTAGATTTTTGCGTTTTGTAGTATCGTTTTCATTTGCCCTCAAAGATTCAAACTTTCTGAAAATTGATTTTTTTTTAATTTGATAGAAATCCACAAATTTGGTTTAAAGTTCACATATCCAATTTCATTCATCTAGTTCAAAAATTTTTTGAATTATTATGTTCACAGAATGACAAAATTCCAAAATTATGTTTATCGTACTCAGGGAGGTTTAAAATACAGGGATTCGTCAAAATCTTCATGCCGAACTTTTGGACGATTACAATAATTTCTTCTTATATATATTGCATGAGAAAAAAATTATGTAGTAAAAAGGTATGCTGCTTTAAATTATTGAAACATTCGGGTTACCTTAATGGAAAACTTTCAATACAGCAGTTAATTAATTGTGTTAGTAAGCTTGGTTAATGAGTTTGTCTACCTGAGTAAATCAGTTCCCTTGACCTATTTCTATCGACAGCAGTTTTGTAAATAATGAAGTTATAATGTTGTCATCTTTTTTAAAACCATTGTGCTGTTAAAATTCTGAAATATTTCTATGATGACTGCAGAATTAAATATGTTTATGTATTATTATACGATCCTATAAATCAACTATACTATCCACATTAACTGACATTTACCCAAGCTATTTTAAATGATGATATATGATATCATCATTAGATATATGATATCATCAAATGATGATATATGATATCATCGTATAGGATCATATAGGATTTATAGGATCATATAATATGTTATATTATGATCCTATAAATCGACTATACTAACCACATTAACTTAGATTTACCCAAGTTATTTTAAATGATGATACATGATATCATCGTATAGGATTTATAAGATCATATAATATGATCTATAAATCGCTATACTATCCACATTAGCTGAGTTTTACCCAAGCTATTTTAAATGATGATATATGATATAATCGTATACGATCATATAATATGATATATTATATGATCCTATAAATCGACTATACTATCCACATTAAATGAGACTTACCCAAGCTATTTTAAATGATCTCACAAACAAAAAGTCTTAAAGAGTAACATCAGAGGAACAAAAATTTGTATAATGCACATCCATATAAATTTTATGCAGATTCATAGAGAAAGAATTTTAAAAAAGCAATCGCTAAAGTTATCTATGTGCTTAAATGCCCATTGCATTTTAATTATTTCATGTAAAATATGTTCATTTCATGTTATCAGTTTTTACATTTATCTTCAGAAAGTCAACCCTCTGTGCCACTTTTGTCTTTGGTGACAAAAATATGCACTTTTCTTTTTAATCAACTTTCTATCAACAATGTCTTTTTTTTTATTTCCTATGGCATTATAATAAATATATGAAAATAATAAGTATAAAATAATATGGAATGATATAGCGTCTATTCAATTAATTCCACGGAATTTTTTTTATAACTGAGCTCTAGATTACTTACATTTTAATCATGAGCATTCTGCTTTACGCACTTTTGAAACAACATAAGATTCAATGCTCAAAAAAAAAAAAAAAATTTTTATCAATTAAAAATTATTTGAAAAGTCGATCGCAATATATTGATAGCACATAATACAAATGTTTTTTTTTTTTTTACAAAAATTATTTTTCCAGAAACCAAACACTCATTTCTCCATCTTTTTAAATTTAAAAACGGCAGTAAAGATTTATTTTTAGTATTTAACTGTAATAATAAATACTAGAAATATCATTAAAAAGCTTTCATGAATAAAGTGAAAACAATGACAAAAGAAAATTTTTAATTTAAAAAAATAATAAATAAACATATAATTTTATTAAGTAAACACAATACAATGCTAGTATAATAAGTTTTCAAAATAAACATTTGAATTTACATTTAGCATGCATACGCCCTCTAATTACGAACCCCAAAATTTATTCATTTATGATCACTGAGGTTTCGAAATGTGGACACATTTAACTAACAATACAATTCAAAACAAATTTTTACAATTAATTTTTATTTATTTTTATTTTACTTTATTTCAAAATTATACGGTGTCACTGTTTTTTTCTAACAATATCTCCATCAATCAACTTTCTGACAGCCAAACAAGAATCAGAAAATAAATTTTCATACTTTATTTATTTACTAACTTTTCATTTCAAAATAAAAAAAAAAGTATATATTCAGAAACTAAATTTCTTTTATAGATTTGCAACTACATCCAGTAATTCTTATATTTAAAGAAAACATAACATAATGGAACCAAAAAAAAGTTACAAACAAAAGCAAAAAGACACTTTTCCCCTTAAAACTCAATTCTACAGAATGTTAATACATAAGTTTTCTGAAACTATTTCCAATAAAGAACCATCACTGTGTATTTGTTCCAATATTTGTCATCACAAATTATTCATTTTATTATGGAATATAATGTACTGCTTTCTAACAAATGCCATTAATTATTTATAAATAATTTTCTCAAAACCATTTTATAAAAGAAAAAAATATATATTTCTTATTCATATTAAATATATTTACTTCAAAATAAAATTCAATTGAATAATTAATGTCAAATGTTTACTTAGTTTGAATTGGACAGATTTTCCATCAAAAATGATGAAACTCAATTATCTTTAAGAAATAACATGCGTTCAGGCGAAAAAATATAAAATCCCATTAGTTCTGCCTAAAAGCATTACAGTTATTTTTTCCCCGCATCATTTGTAAAACATTAAACATAAAAGACATGTTCCTTCAATAAAATGGAATGCCAAATTAATTTTCTTCTTTTTCAAAGCAATCTTTCCAATTTAATGCAATTAAGATGATCAATTTACTTTTTTCCATTAAAATAACAGCTTATCTCTGCACCGTTAAAATAACTGCGATCTATTTGTTTACGCTCCGAGCTCTTTCAAATTGCAGCGCTTCACCGCCAAAAATAGCAACCCGATAACGATTTTAAAATATTTTGGAGCTGAATGTTTTCAAACTAAAGCTTGTATTTCTACTTAAAAAAAAAAAAAAAGAAAGAAAAGATTCAATCCGATTCTATCGCAGATCAGACAATGACTGAGTCAAACGATTGTCTTACCGTTTCGTGATAAATCTCCATCGCAGTGTACATGTGGGGAATGCCATTTAATCCGTTCGGGTCGGCTTTGTCACCGACCGAGTCGGCCATTTTGCTGAGACGGGACGGCCCGGATGGGAAAACAGAATCTTCACTGACCGAACTGACGGGCATGTCTAAAACCACCTGTTCGTCTGCCAGCTTGCTCTGTTTCATCCTTATCTGCACTCGCGCAATTCTGGGCGTTGTCCGAAGTTGGGTCTTCCGCTTTCGATTCGCCGCCTGCGAAACTTCAAATCGAACTTGATATTAGAGTAGAAATTCTCAGACTGATTTGCGGCTGTCTCTGTTCGGTTTGTAAATAGTTAATTGTTCAGATTTTTGCCTAGTCGGGAGAATAAATCAAACCTACTATGAGTCACTTATAATCAAAGTAATTTTTTTTTATTCCAAAAATCAAGAATATTTTTTTTTTCGCTGCTGAAATAATCATTTATTTTTCGCTTTGAAAAATAAAGGATTTTTCAAAAATCATTTTTTTTTTCGCAAGAAATTTTTTGTCCTGTTAAACAATTGTTTAAGAGAACAAAAATTATCAATACACTACGCAGAAACTCTTTAAAAAATCTTCATAATGCTTTACTTTCATTTAAAACAAAAATTAATTCACTAATTTTTAAAATCTGCCTTCAATCAGGATTGAAGTATTAAATAGACAGTGATGGCCATTGCCTTGGTGTAGACCATAGGTTCCCAACGTGGGCGATAACGCTCCCTTTTCGGCGTTTAAAGCTTTCAGGGGGGCGGTAAAAGACCCAGGAGAAATTAGGGGGCATTGATATGGCATGAAGGGGAGTTAGAGGATTAACCAAATATGGAGTACAATAACTTCAAGGAGCTATTCCAGGACATTTTAAGCATGGACATACCAGACTGGGTTTTGGATCATTTTTTCAAAGTCAACACAGCAGGATCACCTCAGTTAGAAGAACTAAAAGAAATGACGACAAATGAGGATTTTAAAAATTAAATTCAAGAATGGCTACCTAGAAGTTTGGCTGCAGAAATCTATTTCGCAACTGCACTCAGGATTATGGTCGATTGTTCAACGACTTCTGATAGCATTCCTTTCTTCATATTTAGCAGAATGTGGATTTAGAGCTGAGACAACATTGGTAACGAAAAAGAGAAATCGGCTCCGTATTACTGAACACGGCGACTTACGATTGCTTTTAAGTGAAATCGAGCCTGATATTAACAAGCTCCTTAAAATGCCTCAAATTCAGCCCTCTCATTAGAAATTCGTCTTTAAATTTAAATAAAAATATTTTTTATATAATTAAGTATGAGTTTTGATGGGTCTCTGAAACTGTCAATTTATTTATTTAGAAATCAATAGTTTATTATGAATAAATTCGTATCGTCAAAATCCCTGCCTGTCCTTATGATAGGCAAGTGAAAATTGTTATTCCTTTTTTAAATAAAGAAGAAATTTAGAAGCGTTTCAATTCCAACAATAATCTATCTATTAGAATATTTTTTTAATTCTTGTTTCCACCATGCGTTATGTACGCTCTTATTTATCTGGAGTGGAAGGGGGCGATATTGAAATATTAATTAGAAAAGGGGGCACCAATTCAAAAAAGATAGGGAATCTCTGGTGTAGATAGTGCTAGCCATTGCTTTGGTGTAGACAGTGATGGCCATTAGAGTAGAAATCCTCACACTGTTTTGCGGCTGTCTCTGTTCGTTTTGCAAATAGTTTATTGTTCAGATTTTTGCCTATTCGGGAGAATAAATCAAACCTACAATGAGTCATTTATAATCAAACTACAACAAATTAGTAATTTTTTAAAATTTTCAAAAATTAAGAATTTTTTTTCGCTGTTATTTAACAGAACAAAAATTATCAATACACTACGCAGAAACTCTAAAAAAACTTCATAATACTTCACTTTCATTTAAAACAAAAATTAATTTACTAAATTTTAAAATTTGCCTTCAATCAGGACTGAAGTATCAAATAGACAGTGATGACCATTTATTTGGTGTAGACAGTGATGGCCATTGCCTTGGTGTCTCAATATTTGCATCTTCAACAAAACCGAGCCTAGTGCAAAGTTGATTTGAGGGACCTTGAAATAAATTTCGTTCTACAAAATAATAATTTATTTCTATTAATTTCACTTCACAAATTTTTGCAATAAGGAATAAATAAAGATGATAAATTAGGGTAGTTTAGTTATATTAACGTCCCGTTTAAAGCAACACTCGGGCTATTTTGGGACGGACCTTGTCATTTTGAACCATGGTCAGATGACAAAGACGACACCTCAGCTGGCACCCCTTCCCCCTCTCCACACCACACCAGCTGAAGGATGTTTTGCCCGGACGGTTAACGTGCACCAGATCGGCTTACACGATGATTCTTTGGTGGAATCGGGTCTCGAACCTAAAATCCCCCGATTCCGAAGCCGAAACCTAACCACCAGGTCATCGCGGCCTTAAATAATGGTAATAACAAAAAGAATCCTTAATAAATCAAAAATAGTTTATTCGTTAAGTTTTAAAATATTAAGAAACATGCTATTTTTGTTTTATTTTCTTGCATGTTTTGTAGCAAATTCTTATCTACAAAACTTCGCTTTTTTTATAATTAGTTTTATTCGAATCCTATGAATAAAATATTTAAGAGGGTAAATTGTTCTTAGATAATGCTGAATGGTAAGTAATTTAATATTTTTCATCATGAGAAAAAAAATGTTACATATGCGGAGGTAAATGTCAAGGTCAATATAGACATTTGTAAAATTTAGATAGAATTTAAAGTAATTATTTTTGAACAAGTATTGAAATATCTATATTAATGTGAACCTGGAAAGTTTATTTGTTGACAAATTTTGAATTCATTAAATAAATCAATGATGATTATATCAATATTTTACGCATTTAAATCGCATATAAGATTGTTTTCATTCAATTTGCTAATATTATCCGATTTATGTTTTAAAAAATCGTATGTCATTTAATAACAGTAATAAATTTTGAAGTATTGAAATTTCTATATTAATGTGAACCTGGAAAGTTTATTTAATGGCAAATTTTGAATTCATTAAATAAATAAATCAATGATGATTCTATCAGTATTGTCCGCATTTAAGTCTTTGTAATATATCAGATTGTTTTCTTTCAATTTGCAAATATTATTCGATTTATGTTTTAAAAAATAGTATGGCATTTAATAATCGTAATAAATTTGAATCTTAATTTTTTTAAATAACTGCATTTCCGTTTATTACTTCCTCGGATCAATTCCATTAATCAAAATGAGAACTTTGTTTTTGATTAGTGAGCATGAAGTTTCTCACGATATTCAGATTAAAACAAAAACAGGAAACAAAAACATGTTCCTTTTACAGAATCAGTCACTAGAGCAGAACATGGGGCCTTGGAAGTTCAAATTATTTCTGGATATCGAGAATATAATTTTGTCTTCATTCAGTTCATGAGTGCCATGTACTCGCATTTTTTCACATTAAAAGCAAGTATCATTTAAATAGCAGAATATTTTTCGTAGAATTTTTCCATGCTTTAAATTCACGTAGAAATCAGAGTGGTTCAATTTTTTATCACAGATGTTTGATTTATTTTTAAATCAATAGATCTTTGTTTTCAAGATAATATTAGGTTGGTGCGTATGAAATGTCGGATTCTTAAGTGATTGTATAAAACTGCATATCTTTCTTCAAAAGCTGTTTATTCAATCAAAGTATGCTCCATTCGCTTCAATACACTTCTCCCAACGAGATTTTAAAGCGTAGATGCCTGTCTTAAAAAAAATTTGGTCTTTAGAATTAATAAACTCTGATATCGAGTTTTTTAGACTGTCTTCATTTTCATAGTGTTTGCCCCTTAAAAACAGCTCTAAATGCTTGAAAAAATGAAAATCGGTCGGCGAGAGATCCGGTGAATATGGTGGATGCTGCAAAACTTCATATTCCAGTTCGTTCCAGCTTATTTCGCTCTGTCAGTGCGTGCGGTACCCACTTGTCCATCTTCTTAACCTTGCCAATCTCAGAAAGGTGTCTCAATATCGTTGTATGGTCAACTTTCATCCTGATAGCAAGTTCCCTCGTGGATACGGCTGGATCCGCTTCCACTAGAGCCTTCAGGTCATCATTCTTCACAGACGTTTTGGGTCTTCCGCGCGGCTCATTTTGCAGTGAAAAATCGCCAGTCCGAAATTTTTCGAACCAACGCTGCACTTTCCGATCGTTAACCGTATTCTCCCCAAACGCTTGGTTTATGTTGCGTGCAGCTTTTGCAGCACTATTACCAAGTTTGTACTCATATAAGAAAATGACGCGAATGTCGGCAGAATTCATATCGGCAATAAACTCAAAAGAAATAACAAAAGGAAAGACCTTCGAGAAAACCTATTTTGCTGAAATGAGTCTCTGGCAATGGACAATACGACTATGAATGAGGTTATGCCAAAGACAAAAGTATAACGAAAACAGGGAGACAAACGTCCGCATGTAAAGAGAATCCGACATTTCATACGCACCAACCTAATATTTGTTTTCTAGATAACCAACTCATAAGTGCCATATACTCGCATTTTTTTTTAATTAAAAGCAAGTATCATTTAAATAGCAGAATATTTTTCGTAGAATTTTTTCATGCTTTAAATTCACGTAGAGTGGTTCAATTTCTATCGTAGATGTTTGATTTATTTTCAAATCAACAGATCTTTGTTTTCAAGATAATACTGAGTTAAAAAAAATTGTGATTCAATTACGATTTGGTTTAAAATTAATTTTTAATTTAAACTTTGCTTCTTACACGAAGATAACTAAACCTTTCTGAACGGAATCCACAGGTAAATATTTTGACGTTTCCGATTTGCACAACAAAAGCTACTTCGATTGAGATAAATCAAAATCACTAAAAAAATTGTGATTTTTTAAAGTTGTAGATGGAAGGACTCGTCTCTGCGTGCAATGAATAAACGCAGCTGAATACAAATAGCAAAGTACATCGAATTTGTAAAAAAATCAGCATCAAACCAAGAATTATTCTACTTTCTGCCTTTTGCTTTTCTGTTACTCATTGCAAAAACTGCAAAATCTAAAAAAAAAAAAAAAAAAAAGGTGGGACTCTAAATCATTTTTTCTTTCAACTATTAAGAGGTTTCTATATATTAAGTGTATTTGAATATTAGTATAAATATAGAAGTTTAAAAGCATTTTTATTTTAAAGACATTAGACTTTACTATTAAACCGAGTACTTACCACCATGCCATCGCGACCCCCGATGATGTTTACAGAATGTCTATTAAAGTCGTAGAAAATAGCATAGTTAGTATTATTACCTCATAGTTAGTAATACATACAGGAAAAAAAATTGAATTACAAAAAATTTAAAGCGTCATAATTTTTTTAAAAAAAAGTAACATTGTGGATGTCAATGCATGGAATAGAACGCTCATGATTTCCTATACTTCCTTTCATTTGCTCTATTTCTTACTCTCACAAGTTACGAAATATTCTTCGTAAAAACTTCCCTCCTTCTGCCACAAAGCAGATATGAACTCTTACTTGAATTTCACGTTGCACATGGTGTAACATAGCGGGTGAGACTGCGACAAAAGTATCTGTAATGAGTTGGTAAAGGTCTAGCAATGTTGGAGGAGAGGTCGCGTATACTTGCTATTTGAGATATCCCCATTGGCAGAAAAATCCATTGGTGTCAGATCTCATAAAAGTGGAGACCACTTTTGAAAATCGCCGTAAGCGATTATTTGTTCCTCTGATTCTTCCACCAGGTACTGCTTCACTGATGACATTTTTTGCGCAGGAGCTTCACCATCTTGAAATCATATGTTTCAGAGCTGAAACAATAGTAGATCCTCAGCAAAATCTGATATTACATTCGATATAAGTACATCTATAAAATATCAAGTAGTGTAACCGTAACTGTCTTCCTCGGCCTTTATCGGCCGCTTTCACGAACAATCAGTCCTTGTCTTGGAAGCGATAGTAAAGCATGATGTAGTCCCCGAGTATTATTTTAATGCATATATGTTAAATGTTATTGTCCCAAATAGTTTTGTTCCCGTGGAAATCATGTCCTTTAATGTCATTAAATGTATTTTAACTTAATTGGCATGATTTATGGATTCTAATAGTCTACCCTAACAGAATTAAAATTTTGGCGCCCTTTCGGTCACAGTAACTGTTAATGTACTATGGTAAAACAATGGGCCAATCAACTTGTTATTATAAATTTCATATCAATAATTAATTGAAAACTAGATTTGCTATCGAACGTCATCAGAGTACGTTTCCAGTTTTTGATAATAAGTGTTTCTGTTTATTGAACGTTCCATTCTATAAAAAGTGTGCCTCGTCATTCTTCTTTATATCTGCCAAGAATGTTAGCTGGTTCTATATCTGGTTCATGACAATGTTTCAGCAAGTGTGACATCTTTCTACGTCCTCATCTAATAATGTCAGATAAGTGCGTCATCTGACCGTGGTTCAAAATTACGAGGTTCGTCTTAAAATAACCCTAGAGTTGCTTTACAATGGGACGTTAGTGTAACTAAACTAAACTAAGCCAGATAAGTGATAAGGATAAACACCTACTTTATTTAGAATAACGTAACTATTTGAGAGGCAGTTTTCACTTATCTCTCTTGTAGTGTTGATGGATACGTAATAAATCTTCCGATTGGTGCCCTACTTTCCCTGGTCAGCCGGATAGAAGTTTGATTATCAAGCAGCCTGTAAATGTTAAAAGTTTCGCAACCTTTAAAATATATTTATGTGTGAGTGATATGGGCTTGCAGGAAAACGTTATTGATAAAACCACGCTGCTTTATATCCACATGCATCATAAAGAAAAACCATTTCACAATATTCATTTTCCGAAAATCACTTTATCATCAAGAGTTTGAAAATATAACCCCTTGATTGGTTGGTTGATTAGGGTTTTTTTTCCTAAGAATCATACTTGATCATACTGCACCAAGCATATAATCCCTAGAAGATCTGTTTTATTTCTATATCAGTTGAACAAGTGTGGCATACGATTACGCATTTACCTAATGCACAGATTTTTAGCATCAAGAACAAATTGCGTTGAGTAATGTGTTTTGCGAAACAATTGCATCACAATAAGTGAATAATGAAGGAGGAGCATCATTATTTTATCATCAAAGAATCTAGCTCTGCTCCATTTACGAATCTTATTCCTTATTAAATTAATTAAGGTACAATATCAGCATCCAACATTATACCTTACCTAAATGAACAAAGAATTTCACTAGAAGATATAGACGTTGTTGACTATGATTGTACTAATATTAATAAAGATGGAAAATCGGTACTATTCACCAACTCGGACCAACTATGTTGGACGACCACTGCAATGTGTAAATGGATAGGTCGTTTAACTCATTTCATTGAGTTACTTTGAGTTTTAAATGTGGGAACAGTTGGTCTAAATAATTTTGCAAATCGATTGTATAGAAACTTTGGATGTACAAGAAACTGCCTGTGTCAGATTTTCAACAAACAGATAAGGTCGCTTTTTCAATTACTTCAAACAATAAAACCGATAAGCTAAAGGATTAGCATTTTCAATGAACATATTTTATAGACTTAAAGATTTCATTTATACTATCTGTTAGGGAAGCACTTTAATTATAAAACGAGTGGAACACTAAAAGGAATCAAAGTTTTTACTTTTTAAAGTTTGACTAATTATTAAAATATTGCCTTTTTCGTAATTTCATAGCATTAGCGTCATCGGCAGATATTTTCAAGCCATATGAATATTTTTTCTAATGTAGCAGTACAGGTGCATTTTTTTTTCGCACTATGAAATAAAAAAATGAAAAAAAAAATCTAAATAATGCATACATTTATTTGTTTAAAATTCGGACCTTCGGCAGCTATGCAAAGTTACATCCTTCTTACAGTAATAACGTATACGCTATCCATTCATCGACGACAACGCAAGCTTCTTGAAGCGTGCAATACACCAAACGGCATTAGCAACTACATAAATTAACGTCAAAAGACATCAACTCAGGTAATGTAGGAGGAAATTTAACAGGTCCTTGTAAACTGTGAACCTGTCAACCATTAACCACTATCTTAGAATCGACGTGTGGTGGGGGGCAGCACCAATTGCAAACACATGTATAAAAGCATTGAAAAATGCAATTCACCAGTCTCTGCAAACATAATACCATTCCAAACAGAATATATCAGTCACTATTCAACACTATATACTCCTACACAAAATTGGACCAATCAAAGATTTTCTGAAAATACCACATCTCTCTTTTCTTGTTAATGTCGTTGGTGATAATGAACATCTCTTACGAAAAGAGTCAGCCTTCTCTATGAAGGGACTCGGGTGCAAGAAACCATGTGAGGCTCTAAATTTTTAGCAAAGTAAAAAATAACGAACATTTGCATTTTTATTTAATAATGCGTCATTTTTTTTTTTTGCTATTAATTACTCCGTGAAAATTACAATTTTCTTTTTTCTTTTTCAATACTTAGAGCGTTTAAGCATTATACCCATATGCTTGACTAAAGATAATCCTTTATTTAATTTTAATTTGCTGAAAGAGGATCCTTTGTTTAATTTTAATTTACTTTAATTTTAATTTGCATTTATTATATTTAGTAATTGGCAATGTAAAGGATTGTAAAAAATATGACATTAGATATAGACAAAGGTAGATAGCTGAGGATTTGAAGTCCATTTGAACCCAACCTCAGGCTTGACTTCTGGGCCTCGGACACGCCTCTCCATCTTAACATGTCTGACGGGAAATTTCTTATTCATAAATGAACTTTTCCTGCTTTTTTAAGGATATCACTGCGATCTTTGCCTAATAAAGGCGTCAGTCGATGCTCAGCCAGCCACAGACTTTTGTAGACTTTGTAGACTTTTTGCATGTGTAACAATATTATTGTTCAGAACACTTTTCCTTCTTAATCACGGTGAAGGCCCCCTTCAGTCGAGGGGCCCGGGTGCATAGCACCCACCGCACCCCCAGATGGCCATCCCTGCTTACAAAGAATGGATTTCGAAATTTTAAACGTCGATCATGATCTAGTTGTAACTATTTATTTAGTCCACGAATTCTGTATGAATAACAGATAGTGCGTTGAAATACTTTCCACACTATAGTTTTAAAATGTTGAGTCTTGAAGTGATTGTTCATACTAGCATGAATGCAATTTGAAAAATATGTTACATCTTCAATTTCGGCATTACGTATATAGCTTCTCATTCTCATTCCCCCGTTCCCTTTCGTGTAAATAAGGATGCTATAAATTGCAATAGTTAAAACCATTCTGGAAATACATTACCTACAAAGATGTCAAGAATTCAGAAAAGGCATTTGTAATTTTCTGCTTTTTTAGTAGTCATTATAATTACGCAATCGGCTATCAGCATCGTTACTGAAACATATAATTATTTTGGCAAGTTTAATACAAGTTTGGCAAGTTTAGTTTTCAATTTACTATTCATCGTATTTTAATTGTCTTTAATTCTTATAGTTCTCGTTTTTCTACCTCGGCTTCAGCATAAGACTTGGTGGGTGAAAAATATCACCCAAATATTTTTAAATTCTTAAGAGCTATTGACTTTTTTTACGTGCATTTAGTTTTTTTTTTTTAAATTATGTTTGTGTTAAGCATTGCTAGTTAAGTTCTGATGTTTTTACATCATTGTTTAAAATTTTCATGGGTCATATATTTGAATTTCAAGTTACCAAAACAATTCTTTACATCATTTTTACACCGTTTTATCTCATCACATCTGTGATATTTTTTTTAACAAATGAGAACTTTTCAAAAATATATCTTTTTATACTTTTACCTTTCGATTGGCGCAGTATAGCCAAGCATAGCTCTTGCGCCAAAAAAACTACATAATCAAATTCAATACAGTTCACACAATTCCAAGAAAGGAATTTTCATGCTGGATATTCTCCTACAATCGGAAATTTGTTTAAAGTTTTGATTCCTTTTATTATAAAGTCAAAATTGTAATTGTCTAGCAATCTGATGGTGTATGTACGATTTTAAAAACTGCAATCGTGACACAGAATCATGCAAATCTGATTTAAGGGCTACAACTGGAACAAATTAGGTACCGTTCGAAGATTTATCATTTTCATCCATTTTTAAAGATTTAAAATTTTATTATTATACATTCATATTCTTTTAGATTTTACAAGAAATGTTAATCATACCTTGGGGCAAAACAAGCAAATAATGTTTGTAATCTGTTGTTGACATCATATATATTTCACAACAAGCAAGCAAATACGATGGATGCTTATTCGAAATATTGAAATGAATATGTGAATAAATACATTTTGAATGAATAAATTGCCTTTTATACCCATCTGACCCTTCTCATAGAGGTCGGCTCCATCGACTCTGTGACTCGATTCAAGAGCTCTTAAACTTATTCCTCTTTTGGGAACACCTCCAAAAAATATGATGGTGAGCTATAAATGCTCTCTTTAGGCTGTGACTCCTCATTGGGCAGTATGAAAATTAGTTTCATCAACTGGATTCTTAAATCTTCCTAATGCCAGTGTGTCAGGCCCTGTAGATTCCTTTTTCAAAATTTTGCAGGCAAACTTTGCTTCCATTTTCAAAACTTTTCATCTATATTTTCCATTTTGTCAGGCTGTTCTTTTTGCCCCAGGAAAAATAAAAAATCTTACATTTATCATATTAAAGGCATTAGCTTGAGAAATATTAAGCATTTGTGAAATCATTGTGAAGCCATTCTTCAATCTTCTTTCTTTTTTAAGCTTTTGCAGCGTTTGGCTCTACAATTCTTGTTATTTTAAGTTATTGACATTCTTTAAAAAGTTTTTCCACTTCTTCTTCTAGCCTTTTCTCAATCAAGAAGCACATCTCTAGCAAAACAATGAGTAAAATCTCGAATATTTCAATGCAATTAATTTTTACCATAGAAAAAAAAATGATGGGAACATCGCTTTCTGCACAGGGATCCATTGGGTGATTGATTTGGTGCACAAATCAATCATCAATCACCCAATGGATCACAATAGGATATAAGACATTGCTTTGTGTCAATAAAAAACTTTCAGAATTTAATTTCATATAAGATTATTAAATCGGACCAAAGCTATGAATCCAGAAGGAGAAATATTCAACAAGACACTACAGATGCAACAACACAGATATAGCTACGTTTGAATAAGGGTTAAGTTAATGTTTTCCGCTTATTTTCAATTGTTAGACAAAAACCAGCGGAAAAACGCGATCCTCGAATCATTTTCACTTCTAACTAATTCCCTTCCTAGTCCCGAATAAAGCTAGGGATCTTGGGTAAGGCATTGCTTTGTGTCAATCAAAAAGTTTCAGAATTTAATTGCATATAGAATTGATTATTAAATTGGACCTAAGCTATGAATCCAGAAGGAGAAATATTCAACAAGACCCTACAGATGCAACAATAAAGATATAGCTACGTTTGAATAAGGGTAATGTTTATTTCAATCGTTAGACAAAAACCAGCGGAAAAACACAATCCCCGAATCATTTTCACATCTCATTAATTCCCTTCCTCCTCCCGAATAAAGCTGGGAACCTTTGGTAAGATCGCGCAAGCCTTGTACGGCGTTGGTGAATGATACTTACAAAAACAGATATTTTGCATGAATCCAGCATTTTTATTGCGTCTATCTTGTGAATATGTGTTCTGGCCGCCTTTTTGTTAATCGATTGACACCAAAATTTGAAATGTAATTCAAGACAAGATACTGATTTTCATTGATTTAAGTCATTATGTTTATAATTTATCACGTTTACTAGCATGCAAAAATACAGACTTGCAGATGGCCAGCCTCTTGACAGATTTGATTCAAAATTTGTCACGAATCTATACTTTAGATGCCAAATCTGTGTGCCAAATTTTATTTACACACCTCTTTGAGTTGCAGTTATCGAATTCGTTTACACTTGATTTCATTTGCTCTCAATTCATATTCGCAAACAGCCAGACTTCTTGAAAATAGTCTTTTTTCAAAATTTGCTAGAAATATACAAATTTGGTCTAAGTTTATGTACCGAATTTTATCCGTCTATCTCAAACCGTTTTAGAGTTGTTTTGCTTAAAGACATATAGACAGATAGGCATCTGCGGACTCACACAAAGGCATTTGTGGAAATCTCGAGACTGAATTTTCTGACAACTATAAAACTTTTTCTATACTTCCAATACGATAAAGTAAAAATGAAATATTGCGTATTGAAGCAACCATAAAGAAAGATTTTTTTTTTTTTTTTTTTTTTTTTGCTATCGTACAATTTGGGTATTGAAAAATAAACAATATCAAAGTACAAATGTTGTAAAAGTGATATATAAATCTGGGCTTGTTACAAAGTTTATAATACTGAAAATCTTTTAAGTTTTTAGTAAGTATGAACATTTTTTATCGATTGGCAAGAATTAAAAACTTATTTCAACATTTTAAAAATATTTGAAGAAATTACCAATTAAAATTGAAAGTTGGTTATTTCGTTAAAAAAAACCCTTTAAAATGTATCAAAAATTTTCAATTTTATGAAACTTTAAAGTCTTTGGGGCCTTTCAAGACCTACTCCAATGTTTTTCAAATTTATAATTTATTTTGTCTACACCATAAGGCAACTTTTCCGCGCTATAGAATGTATAAAAATGAATTTTTGTGTGTGCGTACCTTATGCACGGACGTACTGTAAATCCGACTGCGATGGAACTTCATTAACTTATTGCTTACACTTAAGGTACGGTTATAAGCATACTGAAATAATATAAATTTTTAAAAAGTTCGGATCTCAACTGCATCTAATTACCAAGGATTAACATACAAATAACTCGCCGATGTGACATGAAAGATCCAATAAAAATGCTAAATCCAAATTAAAGGTTAATATTTTGTAGCTATTGAACGCAAAAGCTATGTAAGTTATTCTCAAAGGTAATAACTTTATAACAGATTTTAAGAGAAAGTTTTGGTAAGATCAATCCTGTGGATTTAAAATTGTAACTAAAAACTGAATTAAGTTTTAGCGTTTTTCGCACTAACTTCTGAAAATATTACAGTACAAATAATTTAGCACCAACTGAATTTTCAAAAAATTATCTTTTCAAATATATTAACGATTTCATGGTATAAATACATTTTCTATGTTTAATCAATTTTTCCCCAAATGCCCCATTATAATCTATTCACAAACATTTTTCTACCAATGCAGTTCATTGATAAAATTATTCAAAACTGAAATCGCCAAATTATCAGCGGATAATTACGCGATTCAAATATGAGCCCACTACACACTACTTGAACAGCATCCGCTTCTTCTTGAATACAGCCGACCACCTCACCACCACTGAACGTAGCAGTATCGACAGGATTTCTTGGGGTCGACTGCTGAAGAAGTAGTGTCCAACCATACATGGACCGAACAGTCAAACTAACATTCCTTTCGGTGTAGTCAATAGCTGTCTTTCTCCCCATCTGCACTCTCTCAAACAGTTGGAATGAAACTATCAATCTTTAGCATCCTGCAGGGTTTTGAGATGACCTGGTACCATCAGTAATGTACTTAAATCTTTATTTACGTTAGCATCCCCGACGCTTTAACGCAATCGCAACGTTGCGATTGTCATAGTTGTCGAAGATCGTGATACATGTGAGATAATTCTTCTGCGACAAAATAATACAACTGAACATGTCTCTGAATCACATCGGTCATACGTTGTGATGTATCCCTTAATTTTATGGGAAAGGGCAAGACGGATATCACTTTAATGTTATGCAAATTAGTTCGATTCGGGGTAACTTGATATCCTTATTTTGTTTTTTCAATTGTAAATATTACTTTACTTTAAACTTTTCATTATTTGCAAATGCAATTTGTGTTTTTCTTATCTTTCGTTTTCCTTATACTTATAAGTGAACAACTCAATAAAAAGGTATAAGCGATGAATTATTAATCATACCGCATAATTAAAAATTCCACCTCAGAATGGAAGAAATCATATTCTGCAATGACGTCAACTATTTCATCAATACGTAGTAGACACGTATGCCCCAAATGAACGATTGCTATTCATTCGCTTACATCACAAATCGTTGCGTTCAGAAGAATGCATTCATTTACGCGATGTAATTGCAAACGATGGAAATGTTTCTCATATTGGCAAAATGCTCATACTTCCAGCAACTTTCAATGGCAGCAGTCCACGGCATATACATGAATATGCACATGATGCTATGACATGAGCGTTCATATGGCCGACCTGTCTGTTACATTTATGTAAATCACGTTTTTTCGTTGCAATTAAGTTGTTTCATTATTCTTTTGCGGAACATTAATCCACCCCAATTCTGTAATGGAACAAATTCGCTGTAAAGAAACTGATCCCGAATGTCATCGAGACATCTAATCATAACAGAAAGTCGAATGGAGTGGAATTCCTCATTCCAAGCATTCACAATATTCTCAACGACATACCTTTTAATTTCAAATGAACACAGTTATCCATTCGACTTGCATTCTCCAAGACCATTAACAAGGCGCAAATTCAGTCACCTTACGTGAGCGGATTAACTTAGAAAATCCATATTTTTCTCACGGTGAGTAGTATATTCACGTGTTGGGTAGCCAAGAAATTTATTTGTAATAAGTTGTAAATAATCACTGAAATGAGTGTCCTCAAGTTATTGGAGTCTTTAAAATTATGCTTTTATAACATTCCTTGACAATATTTAGATATGAATAGAAATGATTCATGGAAGTCTTAAAGGGAACATTTTATACTGCAAATTTCTCCAAAGTGTTTAACAACACTGATAATCGTGCTCGCGGATGTGTGCATTTTACTAAGAAAGTTTAATGCATATTGATTGCCAGATTCTCATTTATTTCTATTGTATTTTGTATAAATCACCATCATTTAGCTAATCTGCATTTAAAAGACATTTATGCAGAATACTCATGCAAATAAATCTTTTTTTAAATTTAAAAAAAAGTAGACGTTAAAAGAAATCTTTTCAAAGCGTTCTGATACTTACTTATGACATGTAATGGAAGTAAATAAAACAGTCATGCGTTATTGTGATTTGATACGATTGATTCCTTAAAGGAAATTCTTCGAGGAGGTGGTTGAAACAGTCAATAATTATGAAATTCAAAGTTTCATAATTTAATCAAATTTTTTCAGCAAAAATATAGAACTTTTTAAAATTTAAAATCTGATAAAAATGGCAATAACTATTGCGGTAATGGTAATAACTAATAAGTTGACGAATAAGACTTATATTCATTCAAATATTTAGAATTTATCATATTTTCAGCAATGTATTAACTGACTCGAATTACAGGAAAAACCTTTTTCCAACTAGAAATATATGTTTATGTAATTCTATAAATATATTTATATATTCTAGAGATATATTTATACATATGTTATACATATAAATATACCTCTAACGATTTAAGAATTAATTATAGATAAGCAATTAGAAACCCTGTAGATTAAAAAAAAATAATAAAATCTACTTTCAAACATGAGTTTCAGATTCTTATACACAAATGCAATTACAATGAACTATACGATTAAAACTATTTATAGCAACTTTGGCCTACTGAAGCTCTTTGCTTAATTTCAAGAAAATAAACTAATTTATTATCGATAAAAAACCATACAATTGCATTCAGGATGAGGACTGTTTGCAATTAGTTACCTCATATAAAACCACTTAAAATTTTTGAAATTCTAAACATTTAAATGTAATTGAAATTGTCAGGGGAAATAACAATTTTAATGACTTTCATTTTTTATTAATTTTATAAATGGAATTCAAAAAACATTTTTTTATCAGTGGTTCACAATAAATAAACAAAATGTATCAAAATATAGACTAAGAGAAAACTTGAATAAGATAATATTGCTGTATTAAATGCATTATTTCTATTAAAAAATGTGTAATGTGTAATGCTATTTATATAATCATTTAAATAAAAAAAAATTTCTGAATTTTTTTTGTCAAACATAAATTAATGAAGTCAAGAAAAAAAGTATAGGAGATCAATACTTAAGATCATAAAATTTATTTTACTTTTTACAATATAATTACATAGCTTTTAATAAATACTTTCAGCTTACAAAACATTGATGTTTTAGAGCATATGCATCACAGTTCACACATAAGAGTTTTGTTTTATACAAAGGCAATGCTTGCAATTAGTAAGTTGAAGAAACAAGCTGCCAACTGATATATTTTCGTATACACAGATCAAAGGAAAAAATACATAGTTAATAAATTTATGCATAAATTAAATGTAACATATGAAATGATATGATGCCATGTGAAGAAAGAACAAAAAAATACTTCCGATTCCAAGCATTGCCAATACAGTGCGTTTTTTAATAACAGTTAAAATAAAAATAAAAGCTATTAGTCTCACTCTCAGAGCAAAATTAAATAATAACTGTTAATTTAAAAAAGTATCAAAACTGCAGTTCACACACAGATGCATATATTTTCTACTCACAATATTGCTAAGTACATGAAATATTCTTCATCAAAAGATAAGATTTTCGCTTATCAGTAAAATCTTAGAATTTTTGAGTAATACAAATAGTAATTAAAAATATTTTCAGTACATAAATTTTGCAACTAATATTAGTAGGGAAACCAAAATAAAAGAAAAAATTATTCGAACCTAAGAAAAGTGGATTTAAACAAAAAACTGAGGTAATGAAATAAATTTTAGACTATATTTGCAATTCACATATATACGTTTTTATACTTAAGGGCTTCGTCAGACACTAAATTGCGACAAATAGGAAAGGGATTTAAAGGTTCACAGAGTACTGCCTTTTAAAAAGAAATAAAGTATAGTTCTTTAGCTACCAACTAACACTTCATCAAGTTGATAAATTTAACAATTCAAAACATTAAAATTTTCACAACAGTATCTTTGAAACCACGATAATTTGAAATATCATACACGTTGAGGACTAAAAGTAAAAAAAAAGTTATAAAGGTTAACAGTTATTTTAAATAAGTAATAAAATGTTATCCAAATCCTTTGAGAGTATTTCATAAACACAGCATAAAAGGAAGGTATTTTCGTATGATATGGCATCTCTTCACTGATGAAGTAATAATTCTAACAAAATATGCTGAAATTTTTAAAGAGAAGCTATCCTACTTCATTTACTACAGAAAACATTTTTCTAATGTCACATGAATGTTTTCAATTCTTTTTTGCAATGTACATCAAAATACATTCACAGCTTCACATAGTGCAATTCTACCGTTAGACATTTAAAGCTCAAAACATATGTCAAATATTTTAACTATATATCTTTAAATAAAAAATACATAATGAAAGCACGCTTGTAGATTAAGAAATATACAGAGTAATGGATTTTCATTATTAGTTAACTGTTTCTACAAATTGAAAGCAAAAGTTTCTCATCACGTCGCTAATAAGAGACAATATCACTTCAGGAGTTCCTAAAATTTCAAGCACATAACTAAACAGATTTTTTTTATCACGAGATAATACTGCACAGCCGGGAAGGGTATTTCATAATTTAATATACATAAGAGATAGAGCTTTTGTTAAAAGACAAAAATATATACACGGTTACAAATTATCTTGAGCTATAAAAACTCTTAGAGCAATGTACCCAAGATTCAACACCAAACCAACAACAATTAACAATTTTCCCATGTTTACATATTCCAACTTACCTTCGGAAGCTCTTTGGCACTACCAACAAATAAAGATTAACACCACTGATAACCAGGAGTCACACTGTTTTACTAATAATATAAAATTGTATAAAAACTGCATCTGAAGATTTGAACAGTACTACACACAGAATAATTAAAAACTCAATATGTTTGAAACTTTTCATCCAAAGATTTAAAAAAAGTACCAAACAAATAATTTTAGTTTAATTCATCATGCATTATTTTAAACAGTTTGCCAAAAACACATGTATTCACCAAACAAAATATAAAACACACACTTATGTTAAAAAAATAAAGAAAATCCTGAGGCTAAAACTTATTGCATAGATAATAAAAATATAAAAAATGCTGCAGAACTGCAATAATTAAAAAAAGTCTGTCATAAAAAATCTTATCAACAGGCCAATCTACAATTTATTTAGCAATTAGTGAAGGTTATGAAATCCATTCATAATCTCCCAAATATGAAAAATTTAAATTAACATTCCAAAATATATTTAAGTCCTTTATTAGCTTCTCATTAAAGACTAGCACAGCAATATGAAAGAACATCTATCTAAGAATACATCAAAACCACAAATGAAAAGAAAACAGAAATGATATTGTCCTAATAAACAACATAAATAAACAAATAACTCGATTAATCACAGTTCATAGTTTGAAACGATGTAAGACATTGTCACAAAAAAGATGCTATAACTAAAGTACAAAAGCAATATAGCAGCGAAAGACTAAGTTACAATATGATTCATTTAGTATCAAGAATATTGTGCTATTATATGACCATTTGAAAATTTCTAATGCCAGTAAATGCATAAGAGCAATAATTATTAAATTTTTGATAAGTAATAAAATCAAAGAAACCATCCAGTAATTGCCAATTAAACATGAATAATATTGTAATAATGTTTAGCTATAAGATATTAAAAACTTTTTAAATGATAACTGAGAAATTATTTAAATTTCAACTCATGAGGTAAAAAATATTATACATGTACATAATGGGCTTAAGGGCACTATATAAATAAAGGAAAACATTCGGGAATATCCATGCAGGATCAGCTGTAAAACTAAAAAATATGTGAAGCAAAACTTCCAACATTCTAAGTAAAACAGGAAGTAAACTTTTGATAAGATATTTTCTTCAAAATGATTTGCTTAAGCGTCAAATATATTTATAAACATAATTGAAGTTACAGAGAATGACTTCACTGTACAGTACCTACAATATTTCATTACTAAGATATCACACAACAAAAAGGAAAAAATATTTAGGAATGCATTCTTCCTCAAAAGCTATTTTCATGACCAGTTAAAATATAAAGATTTGAAGGGCTCTTTAAATCATGAGTAGGTCGACTTTCCAAAACCACAACACTGAAAAATTAAAAAAAAAAAAAAAATTACTATTTTAGAAAACGCCCCAAAAATATTTACTAAAACACTACGTAAAGAAAGCAAATGAGTAAAAGTATTATGAAATCTTACACAAATGCATAATTTTTAACAAACTTCAAGCACATTACAAGGGAAGCAAAATGAATCGTACATGCAATCGTCTCTAATTTTATTTGAAAACTTTGCTTTTCTTTCATTTTTTAAGCCAGTTGGAATATTTTCTTTCGCATTATGAATTCGATGACCAACGAAAATAATAATAAAATACTATACAGGAAATACCCATTGGAGTTGTTCCCAAAAAAGTCCTAAAAGCATTAAAAACTTCTCACATTATAACAGACGGCGAAAGCCAAATATATTACCCACTGAATTTGGGGGGGGGGAGCAGAGGCAAGGGTAGCTGGGTGGGAATTGAACCCATGTCGGCAGCATTCATATTCAAAATCTAATTGTTTTTTTAATAAAATGCATTAATTTTCAAAAACTAAATATATATACTGAAAAATAACTAAATGGAAGAACAAACTTTGTACAGTCCATTTTTCACATCTTATATAAAATAGTAAGTTTTTACATATATTTGCTAAGTATTTTTTCCAGCCTTCTTAAGAAAACTATCATTGTATCCTTCCCGCATTCGATATTATTCGTCACCAACCTATAGTAAATTTTTGTAGAGCATGGACTCTTATTCTTCTCTGATTCAAAACACATCTGAATTCCTGCTTTTTGTTGTAATCCTTACTTAACAAATATTTTAGGTTGGAACTAAGCTGAAAAATCGATTTTTGGCTAAAACATCGAATATTTTTTGTTTCCTATTCTGGATTTTTAAAAAAAAAACAAGCTTATATAACTCTTAGTTTTAACATTCATTTTATATAGCTTCTGATGAAAAAAAAGTAAGAGCCCGCATTCATTCATTTAGCATGATAACGTCATTCTAGTGCAATCTGTGTTTCTATCGATATACTAATCTAAAATGAAAGATAGCACTACTTTTTCTAAAATTAGATATAAGAGAAATTAAATTTCAAGAATCTCATAAAGAAGTAGACTTAAATATTGGCAATTTCAGTAAAAGAACATAACATAATCAGTTTTAAAAAAAAACTGAGTGCATTGCTTTTACAAATATCTTTGTAACAATGTAAGAAAAGATCAACATCTGAATAAAAAAACAACCAAATATTTGATTTTCTTTAATCAAATGTAAAATTAATTAGTATGAGTTATTTGAAGCCAAATTAAAAATATTGTTCTTGCCCCCCTGTCAGCAAATTTCTGCCACCGCCTCTGGAAGGGAAGGGGGTTGGCTGTTCGAATCAACTCAAGTTTGTACGGTCATTGGTGAATTACTCCTTTCGTTTTCTCGTTCTCGGGCAGCGTTCACCTTTGCTCTATTGATTGGTTTTCCTTCATTTATTCTTATTAGTTACTAGCCGCCTTTGGCGACCAGCTGGTTCACCACGAGTAATGCATTCTAAAAATTATTTTCGGTGATGTTGCCAAAATATTAAATATTTGTTTATAAAGAAAGCTAAAAAGGGAAAAAAATTATTCAATAAATAGTTTAAATGTTGCAAACGATTATAGAAACCTTTACTTTGCATTCATTTTTTAGAAACTATCGCATTTTATAATGGAAAAAAAATATTGAACTAATGATACAGACATTGCAAACGATTATAGAAATATGCCATTCAGTCGGGATTTCAAAGCATATCCTGTCTAAATTCAATCAGATTTACCGTAAATAAAGAAGATTTATTGAGTTAATTATTTAGATATTGCAAGCGATTATAGAAACCTTTGCTTTGCATTTATTTTTTTAGAAAGTATCGCGTTTTATATTTCATTTATTTTATCCGGTCACGTGCTAAAAGTTGCATTTCTTTAGATTTATTTTGCGATTATAGTTTTTTTTTATTTGAACTTCCGGGATTCTTTTATTTCATCCAGTCACGTGCAAAAAAAACCATGGTTAAAATATTTCTTTAAAAATTCGTTAAAAATAGAAGCTTAAGTTATAAATTAAAAAAACTGATACCGTTTGAAAGCTAATTTTTTTAAATTTTTAAATTGATATAAAAATCATGTTTGTGCGAAAATATTTTCGGAAGTTATAGCAAAAAAACGTCGAAATTTTGCTTAAATTTTAATTAATTCAAAATTTAATTAAAAATTCAAAAAAAGGGCTCCGAGGTGCACATTCTAGACCTCCAAGGTATACATGTACCAAATTTGGTAGCTGTAAGTCCAACGGTCTGGCCTGTAGAGCGCCAACACACACACACACACACACACACACACACACACACACACACACACA
>JAPMOQ010043401.1:2664096-2720987 GCA_026543055.1 Argiope trifasciata | reverse complement strand
ACACACACACACACACACACACACACACACACACACACACACACAAAATCAGTAAATGTATTCAGTAAATTTATAAAAATATTCATACCTATCTGCACCAAGCAAACGAAATATCCTACTGCTGTCATTTATTTCTTGAACCACCTCATTGTTCTTAAAGCTGCGCCCCTGCATTCCATGTTTGTGGAATGCTAAAACACTGTCAGTCAAGCACACTAAAAACAAATTACAAGAGGAAAAAAATCAATAAGATAAAATAGACTAATAATACTCATCTATTCTTTTTTTTTTTTTTATTATTTTTTTTAATTTAAGCACGTGTCACCAACTTGAGACAATCATTCATTGCACTGCTTTTAAAAGTGTTTTTTTTCCCCCAAAATTACAAGAATGATTCGAAAGGCCCTGATTAATTTCAATAAGGATATTTTAAAGATAATTGACATTCATATTACGTTAACTAATGAGTGGTAGAAATTCGGGATTTCAGGTCGATAATTTAAACCTTTAATCAAGCTTTTATTTACCAAGTCTAAAAAATTATTCGAAGAATTACTACAAGGGATGTTCAAATGAAAAGATACGAAATGATACTGTGGGTATAAATGAAGACTTTATTAAAAGGATAAACCATAGTCTCAATCCCGACGATCCCATTGATTAACGAGCCAAAGAATTCGTTGGTCCCAGAATTCCAGTGACCATGACAAGACCAGTCCTTCACAACATCCTTGAGTTCACCTTCCGAGTTGAAGCGCTTCCCTTTCACATGATTTTTCAGGACAAAAACACAAGAAAATAGTAGAGGCGACATTCCGTGCTGTAGGACGGTTGGTCGAGCTGCTCCCAGTTGAACTTGGCCAGTTCACGTGTGGGAGCCTGGAGGCATGTAGACACGCGTTGTCATGGAGCAGAACCATACCCTCTGAGAGTAGCAACGGTCTTTTGTTCTTGATGAATCTGCGTAGTATTCAGAGTGTCTCACAGTACACACCAGAGTTAATGGTTCTTCGGTGCTCGATGAATTCAACAAATATCGGACATTGGACGGCTCTCTACGTAAGAGCCTCTGCTCTCCCCTGCACATGCTCCAATCTACACCGGGGACTCCAATCGCATCCTTAGATGTCTCGATGTTTCCCTATAGCGGCATAGGCAAATATGTCAACGGTTAAGTTGTTACGATGTTTCGTACCTTTTCATATGAACACCCCTTGTAATTACTAAAACTGTTATAGAAAAATCCGTCCAGTGAAATTATGTGCACTGTGCAACAAGTTCAGTGAGCAATGGTGGTTCAGTGTGTAAGTTCAGTAACAAATAATGAATATTTATTCTATAAAAACAGACGAAACACAGGTAAGAAAACATAGATGAAGCATACACAAAACAACACTTACTGAAATCAATAAGACATAATTGCAACAGAATGAAGCGCGCAGAGGGATCTATACATCTAGAAGATAGGATTCAATCGACTACTCGCAATAGCTCAACGCAACTGATTTCAGCTCTGTCTCACGACTTTTTTAACGTTTCGAGACAGGGCAAAGAGGCTTTTAGATTGATATAAATTCTTCACTTCTAATTCGCGTCAGGCCAAAATTTCGGTACTTTCTGGAACTCTGAGTTTTACTAAAAAATTCGTAATCAAATCGCTAAGGCTGGGAGTCACTGAACCACCATACATTTATCATTGGTTAGAGCTATCGATAAAAACTATTTCCCTTACTAAACAACAAACTGTGCAGGGAAGAAATATTACAAATTCGCAACAATATATTTTTACATTGATTGTTTCTAAAATTTTATGAATACTTTACATAAATCCTAAAATAATTAGAAGATCGCAGAATCTTGAATTAGAAAAACTTCGCAAGTGCTGAACTTGAAAGAGAACGTAGAGTTTAGAACTTAAGAAATCTTACTAACAAAATGTGTCAACACAGTAAACAATTTATGTTCCAACAGTTACAGACCGTTGGGAATGTAAATAACGAATCAGATGATATTCCCCGTTGAATAAAGAATTTTGAATTCAGATCAACTTTACGTTCTAAAATTGATACAAGCATCATAAGTCGAAATGAACCAAGAAAAATCATTAAAAGATCACTTTCCACAAATAGAACAGCTTCAATTATATATACATTGTTATATAAGGAGATGAATTGTTATACATGTTTTAAATCAGCAAAATAAACTTACCGATTTTGGATTAAGTTTAAATAAATTTTAAAAAATATGGAAATCTGGGTAAATTTTAGTTTCACAACAATTGGATACCCTGTCTCTTTTTAAGTCATATATCAGTCGCCATAATTCTAAAAATTCTCCACTCACCTATTGACTCAACAGGAAAATCAAAATGTAATTCAGCTGGTTGTTGACGACTTGATTTCAGTTTTCCTTGTAAATTAACGACTTTCACAACACCTGTATCAAGAGATATAATCACAAAAGATGTAATAAGTTTACAACAACAAAATACTGATGAGATATATAGTGAATGAATATAATTAGTTATGTCTATTACTAGAAAAAATATCAAAAGTAGCAATGAAAAGCCTTAATATAATATGTGTGTAATATTTTAAAATCTAATTTAAACTTAATTAATTTTCTAACTTTCAGTTTCATTTAGCCCATATCAACTTTATTCTAAAATATTCTTTTATTTCCTGATCTCATTCAACTTTTTCTATTTAATTAACTCAACACGATTTCTAAAATTCTGAATCGATTAAAAGCAGACAAGTTTCCACACTCCGAGAGAAGGGATAAAATTGTCCAGCAAGCATTGTTTTTAAAAGATCCCTATGTATCCCTAGTCTAAATCGGCGTGTGTAGAGAAATCCTTATATAATTTCATTGTAAATAAGCGCTGTGAAAATTATTTTCATTCTCTCTTTTACCTTCGCCTGTTTTTGGGTCGCGCTGTGCGCCGACGTGCCTTGTCTGCGCCTCCTCCACTAAACATTTATCCCCATGATTATATACTGTGAGATTCTAATAAAGATTTCTTTACATGCGTCGATTTAAGAAAAGGAATTATAGGGATTTAAAAAAAATATTTAGATAGACAAATTTTTATTCTTTCATTCGGAGTGTGGAAACTTGCGAATTTCAGCAGTTTTACAAAGCTTCTGTTGCATTAATAAAATAAAAAAGGTTAAATTGGATCAGGAAATTAAAAAAAAAACATTTTACAATGAAGTTAATATGGGCTAAATTTAGATAAAAATTAGGAAATTAGTTATGAGATATCATTAAACACACAAAAATAACATTTGGATCGAAGATGCAGTCAATGAGTTTTTTTAGTCTTTAGAATTGCCAGGATATAGACCAATTGCCAGTTATTTCTAAGTATTCTTTTTCCAAGTCATGAGGAAGGGAGGGGAAAGAGCAGAATGATGAACTGAATTGGTAAGCAGAAAGGATGAAAGAGCGAGCAAGAGAAAGAATGTCGATCACATATAGTTTAAGATGGAATTTAATCTCAAAGCTTTGATTCCATGAGAAATTTAATAACTCGCACAAATCCGAATTTAAAATTTCAATGAAAATGGAGTTCAAGGGATTAGAAAACTATTTTAACACCGTAATCAATTTAAAACTATATACTTTTTTAAAAACTTAACTGTTAAATTTTAAATTGTAAGGGAAAGTGGAATTAAAGTCATGGTTAAGAAATAAATGGAAGTGTAACTTGTCTATCAAATCAAAGTGCAGATTCAATCTTACTAAAAATACGCCCGATTTCATTTTAAATCGTTGTTAGTTTTAAAACATATTTAGAAGTCATTAAAATATTATATAGGATGAATTACTAAAATTTAAAGATACTATTATTCGCAGGTACGGAATCTAACATGAAGCATGATTTTTAAATACAATACAATCTGTCAAAAATTATCTGAACTCTTTCTATTGCTGGCATTTTGTTAAAATAAAATACGCCTTTTGACTTTTATTGTATCTCATTAAATAGATGTAAACTGCAATTATATGTTTATAAAAAAATTGACAATTATATGACGATTTTCAATTTTTTAATTTTCATATCTTTGAAATTTTCCAAGTCAGCACTCGTTGTTTCTTCTCTTAAACGATCATGCATACAGAAAATTATCCGAAAAACAAAATGAGACACAAAACAACCAGATTTAGAAAGAAAAAAATATTAGAGTTGTCTCAAATAAATGAATATTGAAAATATGTCGTTTTGATAACATTATTTTATTAATAAGGTAGAAGCAGCCCATAGAATCGGAGCTCTACGAAATTCTTTTAAAAGCTTGTTTTTTCATTGTAAATCCTGTAACAATATTTGTTTTTAATACCGTTTTCTCCCTTCTTATTATCGTAATAAGTAATTCGCCGAAAAACAGTACACCAATAATTTTCTAAAATACAATTAAAAATTTCTAATATTTGGTAGTAACGCTTTATTTTTAAAAAAAATATTTTCTAGAGCAATATTTTTGTAGTTCTTCTCGTTTCTGAATTGACAAATTATAACTAGTAAATGTCGTTCATTTTACGATCAGATTTGACAGTTTTACATTGAATTTTTAACAGGTTCTTAAAAAGATACAAGTGAAAACATTTTTCAAAATATATCTGACAATGCTTATATTCATTCTCATCAGAAAATCATGAAAAAATGAATAAAATTTGAATAACAAAAGTTTTTACATTCGTTCCTTAATTGAAAATATGTAAGCCAGATTTGCAAATTTCAATGATATGAAATTTTAGTATGTAAGAGATTTTTGTTGTTCATTTAAAAAAAAAAATCCAATATGCTGATAAAAATAATTAATATTAAATATATTTCATTGTACAGCATACTTCGTTATAAAAGCATTACCAAATGAAAATTAAATAATCGAACATTATTGTGATATAATTTACATTCAACTGTTTTTTATCAGTAAAAGATATGAAATAATAAAGTAAGGGTCATATATCTTTGAATAATGGCATATAAAACTATAAAGCTCATCTTTCAACCTTTTTGGAGCTTTATAACACAGCATAATTCTTTCATATTTTTATTTCAGAATATTTATATTTATACACATTTTATTCAACACTTGAAAAAAAAATAGCTTTTTTTGTTATCTTATTTTATAAATGTAGCATTTCCCCCAAATAGAACGTTGGAAATTCAAACTAATACCAATATTCTTTCATAAAAATGACTACTTTTAAATGCACGTTAAGTCGAAAATTGTTTCTAAAATAACTGATCACATCTGCTATATTCATTTTCAAAAGGAAAATATTATATTAATATGCAAATATCAATTTGAAGAAATATTTTAATCCTTGTTTTACTTTCGGTTTCATTTCAATATTAATTTTCTCTCAGCTAATCCATATGTTTGTTTAGAAGAGCAGAATTTTTGAAGAAATTTATGACCTTCAAAAAAAGTGCAAAAATAGAATTATGATTTTGAATGTCACAAAACTTCTATATTTCTGGCAAAAATTTTTTTAATTATTGAACACGGAGAAATGATGTACTTTGTAATGAATTTATTTGCTTAAATATAGATATTATTACTATAAAAACATTTGAGTATAAGATTGTGAAAATATTCAATTTCTTCAAACAAACAATTCTTATAAGATTTTGGGGAAATAATAACGAAAGATAAATAACGTCTGATGATACATATAGTTATTAATAGTATTATGGTCAGATATATATGCTAATTTTAAAGAAAGCAAACTTACTTTCAGAGCACACCAAAATTATGTCCTTCTCTAGCTGGGAAACTTTAACTACATCAATTGAATCATGGCGTGGAACAATGGTTTCACTGCCATCACAATCCTCACTAAACCAATTTGCTGTAGAATTAAGGTTTATCATATCCAGTTTCAAATTTCCACGATCATACCTGTAAAATAAAAATAATAAATAAATATGAATACAGAAATATACTTGTACAATTTTAAGAATGACAGCTAAAGTTTGTGAGTAAAATTTCACAGTCGCTGTATCTGTTATCAATAATTTTTATGGTTATATGCCTTCCAAACAATTCCAGCTATCAAATCCATACCGGACTAACATAGAAGGATTCCTTTCACGGAAATCAAAATCAAATCATAAAATCAAACAAATGCGGAACGTTCCGATATGTCAAATGTATACAAAGGGTCAAAATAATCATTGCCAACCTATTTCTATATTTGCTCTCACCTTATGGTTCATTTTCTAAAGAAAACAATTTTTTTTTTGACAATATATCCTACTGTGATTATACCATTAAATATAGAGAATTTCTGACTAATTGAACAGTGCCAATTTTTGCTACATGCTATTATTAATTATCAAGACAATACGTAATAGCGCCATAAATGTTTCAAGAGAACAAGGGAACAATAAGCCTGTTATAAAATCAGTGACGATGGTGTTATTAAACTTTAAGAATACTACAGAAAACATATCTTCATGACAGTAATAGATCATTTATAACTTCGTCAGGAATTTTAGACATACACTGAAGTGACAAAAGTCATGGGATAGCAATATGCAAATATACAGATGGCAGTAGCATCACAGCGAAAAAGTATAAATGCGCAGTTCGTTTTCCAGAGCTTTCATTTGAGTTCAAGTTATTCATGTGAACAGGTTTTTCGTGATTTATGGCGGCACGACGAGAATTAACAGACTTTGAACGTGGAATGTTAGTTGGAGCTAGACGCATGGGTCATTCCATTGCGGATATCGTTAGTGAATTCAACGTTCCGAGATCCACAGTATCAAGAGTGTGCCGAGAGTATGAAATTTCAGGCATCACACCCCATCATGGACAGCGCAGTGGGCCACCACCTGCACTTAACGACCGAGACCGCCGACGTCTGTGTAGAATGGTCAATGTTAATAGACACGCAACACTTCGTCAAATAACTGCAGGAATCAATGTGGGATGTACGAGGGACGTGTCCGATAGGACTGTGCGGCGAAATTTGTCTTCCTTGGGCTATGACAGCAGAAGACCAACTCGAGTGCCTTTACTGACAGCACGACATCGCCTGCAGCGACTCTCCTGGGCTCGTGAGCATATCGACTGGTCCCTAGACCAGTGGAAAACCGTGGCGTGGTCAGATGAGTCACGATTTCAGTTGTTACGAGCTGATGGTAGAGTTCGAGTGTGGCGCAGACTCCACGAAGCCATGGACCCAAACTGTCAGCAAGGCACTGTTCCAGCTGGTAGTGGCTGCATAATGGTGTGGGCTGTTTTTACATGGCATGGACTCGGTCCTCTGGTGCAACTGAACCGATCATTGACCGGGAATGGTTATGTTCAGCTGCTTGCAGATCACTTGCAGCCATTCATGGACTTCACGTACCCACACAACGATGGGATTTTTATGGATGACAATGCGCCATGTCATCGGGCCAGAACTGTTTGCGATTGGTTTGAAGAACATTCCGGACAATTCCAGCGCATGATCTGCCCACCTAGATCGCCCAATATGAATCCCATCGAGCATTTATGGGACATCATCGAAAGATCCGTTCGTGCCCAAACTCCTGCACCATCCACACTTTCACAATTATGGACGTCTATACAGACAGCATGGCTCAATATTCCTGCAGAGGACTTCCAACGACTTGTGGACTCCATGACACGTCGAGTTGTTGCACTTCGCCGGGCAAAAGGAGGACCGACACGATATTAACAGTCATCCCATGACTTTTGTCACTTCAGTGTATATAAATACAACGAATTGTTGACGAATTTGTTGTAATAGAAATATCGCATATTCGCTGTATGAAATTTTATTAGTTTCAAACTTTATTGCTCCATATAATATTTAAAAAAAAAAAGATTTAATTAAAAAAAAATCTAATGATGAAAAGAACGAAAAAAATATAAGGGTAATACTTTTTAAAAATACCAAATAGCATTTAACAATGAAAACAAGTACTAAAACGGGAATTTATTTTGAATATTTAAAAAATACATGATCATAAAAATGTCGAAACCGCTGAATTCAATTCCAGCTAACAATTCACACACACACACACACACACAAAAAAAAAAAAAACAAAAAAAAAATCCTAAAATATTTGTATGATAAAAATCGGACTGTATATTCCTGACCAATGTTTGAATACATTAAAAATAACATAGAAATCAATAACTGATTTATTTTATTATAAAATATTACCATAATCAGAAAGTAAATATTGCTGACGGGTAAATTTCAATATTCAGGAAAAAGAAAGGAAGAAAGAAAGAAGAAAATAACAAACCCTTTTCGAACGCCAACACAGATCATAGGATATTCCATTTCTGGAGAAATGATCATTTCGAAAATTGACAATTTTGATGGGACCCAGCATTCGAATTGCTATAAACAAAAATGAGAATCCAATATCAGTTCTATAATTTCTCTTACAACATATATTAACAAAACAAAAGCGTCCGTTATAGTTTAAATTATTAATTACAGTTTATACACAAGAATAATGAAACAAAAAATTTCAATTCTTTATAACAATAATTGTCATTAATGTAAGTTCCGTCTTTCCACTAAACGGCAGGAGTAATATAAACAAAATATATGACAATTATTATTAAATAAGCACAAATATTGTAGACACTAGATCACACCTATCACAATCTCTACGAACTTTGATCATTGTCAAATCACTTAATTTCTTCAACTTTGTAGCACAAAAAGAAAGTTCTTTTGATGACGAAATTTAATTTATTTTATTTATAAAAATAAAGGCAATTCACTACTAATTTTTAGTGAAAATAGTGTAACAGGTAACAGGTGATATTTTAAATATAGGTTAAGAGAAACTGATTAAAAGAAACCTGACTTCTGGAACATACTAATTTTACTTTCAAATGATATCCAACATAGCATTATCATAAACAAATTAATTTCAATAATACATCTTTTTAAACTACATATTAAAAACCGGAATTTATTTAAATGATATAATGAAATTAAAAAAAATATGACAAATTGTTTTATCATAGAAGTAATGATTCAATGCATATAGTTTGTATATAAGACTATGTATATTTGTAACTATATTTTTTAGGTTTTAAAAAATAATTTAAAATGTTAAAATCGAAAATTTTGGTATCTTAAAGTGTTTTAATTGAAAAACAAAGTAGAGTTAAGATTAGCATCCGTAATGTAATTATGAATTTATGTATTAAATCAATAAAAAGTAAATATTAACAATCCCGCAAAGGTCCCTACTACTCTCTCCTAATCAAATGATATTGTAGTGAACGAACAAATATAGAAACTTTGAAATTGCTCATGCCACTGTTGTAAAACATTAAAATCAGGAAATACTTCACAATGGCATTGAAACATTGTCTTTCCGTAAAATTACTTAAAAATCTATAATTTATAAACGGATAAAGGGCTTTTTTTTTCTTTTGCTGAAAATGAGATGTCAATCATGCAACTGGATAACAACAACAAAAAACCCTCATCAGAGAATCAGACATTAAAAAACTTTTAAAGGCAAGTAAGTCAGTTGCAGAGAGAAAAATAATTGGATGTTTGTCAGCATAATCATTTGGAAGATTTTAGTTAAAATAATGTTGTACCATTTTTATCTTTTAAGAGGAGCTTTTAATGGTTTAAAATAAATTTAATACATAGGGTTTTTTTTCTATATGGAAGATTTATACATACATGTAATTATATTTCAAACTATATACCTCAATAAGAATATCATATCATCTAAATTTAACTTTGAAAAAAAAAACACAATTAGAATCCAAGATAAATTTGAAATTTGTCTTGGAATCGGCAGATTGAAGCTCCAAAGGAGAGCATTAACCAGAAACATTGTGAGTGCATCGACATTATTCCCTGAGTTCTCCCATAAATTAAACTTCTAATAATCAATTTCGAGTTAAGCTTTAAAACACAAAGATGTTTTAAACTTGTTGTTTTTCTTTATTAACACTTCTTTTTATTTTTTTACTTCTCGTACTCTCAAGCTTCCTTTTTTGCTAGCAAATGGTAGTCTTAGAAGATTATTTTTAGTGTATTAATATCGAAAAAGAAATCGTGTGAAATCTAAACAAGCCTTTTCTCCGGTTACAAATCAAATTATCGTAACTAATTGAACAGATGATGAGTGAAAATAATGGCGACGATATGGAATTAAAAATTAAAGAATTGCATGCCTCTTCCCTGTTACTTTGCAGGGAATGTGCAACTGGAAGTTATAGACCGATTTTGATAAAATAAATTTAATTATCTTTAAGAAGTTCAGTACATAGTAACTAATATTAAAATAAACAAAGAAAAAGCTTGAAATTAAAAAAAAATACAATTGACTTTCACCACTTTTTATGACCTTTTAGTTCCATACTCATTACCCTAATCGATTTCTCTGTAACTCATTCACTTGTATAGCGACATGAGAAAAAGGAATTAAGATTTTTTTTTGCACATCCTAATGGAGAGCTTTGCTTGCTATCAAGGAAAGAAAAAAAGAAAGCATAAAATGAAAACTAGAGGGAAACACCTGCATAAGCACAGTAAAGCACTGTTTATATCTCCTTCAAATGACTGGTATAAAATGATGCATGAATGAAAGACGTATATTATAAATTTTAATACATTGACTATAACAATTTTCTGGTGTAAATTCATTTAAAAGTATTAGGTTTTTAAGAAACAAACAAAACCGTAATGCAGAAAAACCGTAAATTACTCAATGACTATGGAATTCGATAATGACGAGCGTATCAGACAGACTACCACGGTGTAGCGATTTGAACTGACCCTTTTATCATGTGTTCCCAATCTTCCACAATTTTTTTTATTTGGAATTGCAGGAAGAAAATTTCCTTTTCATTAGAAATGAAGAAATAACATCTAAAGCATGAAATCTGCAAATTTTAAAAAGTGGAAATATATTTGCAACTCTGTATTCTTCGCCTTATATAAATGGAGAATTATGATTACGAATGAAGCGGAGCTTTGGTGAAATGACATATAAACGAGAACCGTATAAACAGTTTTTAATGAGATAAAGGAAACTGTATGTCTAATAATAGTATATTCTCTAAAGCTACTATGAACTAAATTACTACGAAATTACTACACATTACTATGAAATGATATTTTCACAAACTAATTAATATACTTCCTTTTGCATGCAAATAAATCAATATTGAAAAATAAAAAAATAGTCTACCTTTAAAAGCATAAATTTATTCAAAGGATTGTACCACTGCATTAGGAAAAGCCCATTCATTGAAGCACCACAAAGATACTTATATCCATTGTAAGGGTTTCTTCCGACACAACACTTTATACAACCTTTCGTATCTGGTACTTTAGTCGTAGTTGAAAAGCGTCTGCAGTTTAAAAATGTATTTAAATAATTCTCACAATGTTTTAAACATTATTTGCTATATAAAAACGAAGTGAAGGAATTTAACCATATGAGGTGCTGAAGAATTTTGATTGAGATCACTTACCTAGGTACAAATCTTTCAGGTATTTTGTTCATGGACAAAGAAAACCTGTGTGTTTGTTTACTATGTAGGGCTGAAAGATCATGACGATAAAGATGAGTCGTTTTCCCTAAAGAGATGGTTTTGAAAAGCCAAGTTAATAAATAAATTTTCATTACTAAAGGAAATTTAACAAATCAAGAAATATAAATCTTCAAAAAAATTAAATGCAATCTATCGAAATATTTCTACGTACCAGAAAGCGTCATAAGAACATCTTTAACTACAAACATCCATATGGTTCTCCTTGGATAGAGCTAAGGAAATTAGAATGAAAAAATTAATAAAAATACATAAAACTTTCCTTGTATATTCACAAAATGGAATAAGATTTAAAAAAAAACTTTACCTGATCCATACAGGCGTCATGTAACTCATTAAGATTCAGTGTATATATACCTTCTTCACAACCAAACAAGATATGCTGATCTGGAAAAAGAGAGGGGAAACGAAGAATTTTTACCCAATGAGATAAAATATATGAATATTAAAGCATGCAAGTTTAGATATACAAAGAATGCTCATTCTACATGTGGTCCAATACTTTATTAATTACAATCAATAGATACAAGCAAATACTTTCAGTTGAAGCAATGCTCTGCATGATATAAAGAATTATATTAATATAGTTGCCATGAATAAACGTACTATTGAAAAAATAACGTCTTAAGTTTTGTTTATTTCCTTGATCTAATTAAATCACATAGAGTAAAATGTTATTGGCAAACTAATTCTGCAAAAAAATTGCATCTCTACTCCGATCAAAACTTGCAGAGGTATGAAGCTTTGAATTTTATAGTTGAAACAGCTGTCTTGACGGTATCAAAAAGTAGTGGTAATACAGTTTACGATCTCTTCCAAGGAGAACTCCTAATGTCCCCGTCACTTCAAATCTCTTAATCATGGCCCGAATACCATTAGTAAACACTGGTCACGAACTGCAGCAGAAGCCTTTCCCTTGTTTTCGTAAAACAGTTTCACCAATAGCGCATATTCAACTATGGATATCATCATCATTACAGCCGGAAACATCAGCGTAAAACATGACAACGTATACAAACATTTCATTCTCTAACTTGTTTTCCAAAACCCTTTTTTTTTTCTTCGCGAGAATGCAAATCTCGAGTCCCCCTCCCCGAACTGACAGTTTATCTCAGTTTACATTTTATCACTCATAATTCTTGTTCTGGATAGTTAATAATGTTTCTGTATTCCGTTATCGTCGTTCCATGTGTTAAATTAATGTTTTTCAGGAAAAGGCGCCCACTGGTGGACATTTTGAAACTATTTTTTTCTCCGAAATTCCGTGAGCGCATCTCTTGCATAGTCTATATAACAAATTTCGTTGCAAACTGTTTACCTGTTTGCGTTATAGGATGCCGTTTATAAGAAAAGTTAAATTATTAACACCGTGCATAATACTTTTTTTTACTACCGCAAAAACAATGCCTTCCAAGCCCCGAAAAAATATGCAGTGTTTACAAAGGAAATGCTGTAAGTGAATGAATAGTAGCAAACAGTTTGAGAAATTTAGGAGGGGTGAATTTCACTTTAAAACTGGCAAAGATCCGGTTGTCGATAGAAGCAAATAAGTTACCAACAAATAAACAAGAATTGTCACTCGTGAAATATTAAATTACCGAAGTGTTGAATTCGATCGTTTATAAACATCCGATGCGATTCGCTAATCGTCTTAATATTTGAATACTTCACAAATTAAGAAAGAAAGAAAAAATAACGATCGTATTTCCAAGCGAGATTTATTGCTCAAAGACAATGGACACAATTTATTTTTGAAATAGATGATGAGAAATGAATAATCTACAGTAAATTTGGGCAAAAATGGACATGAAGCCATTCGCGTGGGTTTACATTAACCATGCTAAAACCCTGCATCCATTTCCAGAAAATTATAGTCAGTTGCTATTGGGATTCGATTCGCATTGTCGGCTACGAAACCTTATCAAATAATTTAACTCGTCAAATACAATAATCAGCTGGTTATATTGAACCAAAACTTCGATCAAAAGGTTCCAAAATTAATCAATCATGAAGACGTGGTTTTTATCATTGTAGCGCCAGATTACATGAGTCTTTGGCTACCTAAGAGCTCAAGCTAAGTAGCATACCTTGCAGAAAGTTTCATGAGCAGGTGATTCGCAATTGTCCTATGACGGTCTTTTGAATAAAACTAAATAAATTCATAAAATGAACGTTAAGTTCGTCGTTTCTATCAAACGTCTAATAAATCCACAAGATTAGACTTGCAAACCAAAGTATACCTTGCTTCATGTCTATTGATATTTTTACGCCATTTGATATTTAATTATAAAAATACTTTTTAATTAATATGAATGTTATGTTTTATACATATTTATAAATACAAAATTGTTATAAAAGTAAAAAAAGTAAGTAAAAAAAGTATGCTTTAATCAACAAATTTCTCGTATTTGAGATTAAAATATTAAATAATAAAATTAATAGAAATAATTTTGACAGAAGAATCGCATTTAATTTTAATACCAATAAACTACCTAACTGGAATAGTAATCTATGACTTTCAAAAGTATACCTACAAATTACTTTATTCCAATCTTCATCCACAGAAATAATATTATCTCAGTTTATTTAGCAAAATTCAATAATATTGAGAATTGATCAATTACGTGCATTGAAATAAAATTGTCCTTTGAATTTCTTAAATATCTGCATATTTTTAATAGCAAAATCTCATGTAATTATTTTTATTCTAAGTCTTGGATATATAATTATCTTAAATATTGAATATTACTTAATAAATAATAAAATTGTAAGGATATATAAATAAAGCGATGCTTTCAGCACCTCCCTTATTTTGCCGGATGGTAGTCTATTATTTCCTCCTCTTTTAACCACATCTGCTCGTAGCTTTTAGCTGTGACACAGTTCTATACATTCCTCTAATAGATCCGGCAATGTTCTTTCACCACCTCATCGATGTCTTCGCTATCTACCTCAAGCGATATCAACTTGGCCATAAGCAAGTCTTATTGAAAAGGAACTTACTCTAACCACTTGGAATTACATTCAAAATTCTTACTTGCCGCCCGAAACTCTCATGTAGATATAAGAGTTTTCTTCAAAATACTCAATACAGATTGATACAGGTCAATTCAGCATGTGGCATCGTAATGTCTCCTCGCCACCTGCTCAGTGAAATTTCACCAGTTAGCAAACCACTTTTTTACATTTCTACAATTTGGCAAGTCACTTTTTTACATTCTTTACATGAAAACTAACAGGAATTTATATGGGTTGAACCATCACTCGTGGTTATATGCGCTGTGTTGCCCAACGATGATTATAGTTCGGAGCTACTTTAGATACATTCTGAGCTGTTTAAATGCAGCCCCCTATTATTTAATGACATATGCTTCAAGATTAAAATAAACAAACTATTCGTTTATTAATGACTGCCAGGTTTTATAAAAATGCATCTGCCGAACTGAATCTCATTAAAGTTATTAAATGTTGGCATCTTATTCTCACCTCGTGTTTCAGGATGAACCCACGTTGCCGTACAATGAATTCGCAAAGGGCATTCATTGAAAACTTTGGAAAAGCATGCTCCCATCTGAATTTAAAAAAAAAAACGATGAATAAAAATATTTATTAGATTAAACAATTTTAAAATAAAAAAAGATAGCGAAAGGCTTGTTAATCTTAAATATACATATTATCCATACAATTTATTTGAAAAAAAATTAGTAACTTACGTGAACCTTAGGAGTGGGTGGAAGTCCATTACTAACAGGTTTCTAAAAGTATAAGAGCATAAGTTAGAAGTAATGAATGAACGCTTCGAATATTTTAAAGAAAACTGAAAATATTTGAAATGAAAACACTATTAAACAGCCTTTTAAGTACAATGGTTTAATCAAATGTTAAATAAAGTAGTGCAAAAGCTAGAACAATTTAAACAAGTAAAAAACATCAAAAGTTATTTGGATCCTCCAGAAATTTCTTGAACCTTTTTACTTTAGATATGACATATATATTTGAAATGCAATCAATAACATTGATATTTAAGTTATAAATATTAATGATAATTTTCAGTTTCTAAATTTTTTGAATTAATATTTCAAAAATCGAGTCATAAATTTCAATAAACTAAAACAGAAAATAATAACTAATTAAAATACACTGGCATGTATTAAATTTAAAATATTATTGGGATACAAGAAATCAGCATGTAAATGATATTTGACTTTAAATTCGATAATATGATGTGAGAAAATTACAGGGGATGAGGTTTTCTTCTGATTCCGCCGACGAGGAGGGGCTTGAGGTGGTTGTTTATCCTTCTGGCTATTTTCTTTGTCATCATCTTCACTCAGACTATTTCGATTATTATTCTGTGATTTTTGATTTAACCTTGGGCTATTAGTTGGCGTTAATGAGCCATTCTGACATGTAGGAGCAACAGTGTTGTGAATGTCTTGTACATCTATAAAAGAAAGTTATTTCATTATAAGAAAACTATTTAATGCAGTAATTCATTATCAGAATTAGCATAGAAAATTTTTCATACTCACCAGAAGAAAACTGATTAGACAATTCATCCATTAATGATGACAATCTGTTTTGAGCTATGTCCCTACCATTAGGATCATCTGTAGGTAGGCATTTACCTCGATTGTCATACAATCTATCTGAAGCCCCCCTTCCTTTTGATTCCACCTAAAGAAATAAAACTTTGAGAGAATATTCTTGAAGCAAATGAAACATATTAACACTCATATGCAGGAAAAAAATTCACCCGAATAATAAAGTTAACTTCAGTAATAGATGGATTTTTAATTAACCGAGTTGGATTAGTTTATTAGAAGACACTTAAGATCATTCTAATGTTTGTATCGCGGTGATTTTCAAAAGTAAAAATCCCTTCGCAGAATTTTTTAAAGTGTCTCAATAAAATAAAATCGTATAAATTAGGCTACCGTTTTTTTTTTTCATCTTTCTTTTCTCAAATGATTCGCTTTACACACAGTGGTGACTCTTATTAAGGTTGCAAGGCTACACTATGCCCTGAAATTATTTTTTAAACTTGTATAAATATTGTTTAAAAAGATCTAATATCTAACTTTATGATACACGATTTTAAAGACGATAAAATTAGTTGCATAGAACTTTTTTAATATATAAAAAAGTATTAAAAACATATTTCGATTATTTGACACAAACAAAAAAAATTATAAACGTTTCAATAACTCCTTTTTTTCAGGGAGGGGCAAATAATCCAACCAATTCACAGCTTCAAAATTAATATAAGGCATCAATAACCTGGTTTCCGTTTTATTATAAAACAGTCTATTCATCCATAATAAACACATACTGTTATAAATAATACCCACTGTTATGAATGACAAACACTTATAGCTAGACACAATGTTCCAATCTTAATCACAGCAGCACACACAATCTACTGATGTCTATTGATTTGTATAATTTTTTTTCTCACTTATTTACGCAAATACGGTGGCCAGCTGAAACACCAAACTTTATAACTATGAGTAACTTCAACTCTTTCGAGGTGGGTTAAAACATATTTCACCATGCCTAAAAAGCTAAGCCAAAGGTGGAGTAGTTTTAACCCGCCTAGCCACAAAGTGTTAAAAACTACAACTAATTTTTTCTCTTTTTGAATCTAGAGTTATCTGAGCTGCAATTTCCCCTGATTCAACATGACAAGTGGATAACCGATCCTTTTTTTTCTTCCCATCCCTACACAAAATTCGCTTTTTTTTTCTCTCAGTATTTTTCTTTTTCTCCTACCCCACTATTTTCTTTCACTGAAAATTCATGAATTACGATTTTGTTTCGTGTCGCCTCGACGGAAATATATCTGGATTATGAAATATTCATTTCCTTCTAATATTGGTCATTTTTTGAAAAAAAAAGTATAAAGATAATTTTTAAATTATTATTCACATGAAAATTTTCATACTCATGGATTCATTCTTATTTTTAACTAACTACAACTGGTAAAATCGTAGCACATCTTCACAAAATTTTATTTTTGTAATCTTCATTAAACGAAAATTTGAATATAAAATATAAAGGTTATTTATTTGGTATTTTTTAATTTGGATTTGAACATTGGTCGAAAGTCTCTAAGCAGAAAAATAAAGAATCAGTCAAAATTTCACAGTCGATTTAAGCTGATCATGGTTATGTAGCAAATTTCTGATATGATGAACCACAACTGTATATGTATTAAAGAATGAATGAAAGTAAGATTATTAAATTAGACTTAATCATAGTTGACATGAATATGCACCATTGCTAGTCAAGGATTTAAGAAAAAGAACGATTAAGAAAATCAACGTCATATGGTGTAATACTTTTCACCAATGAAATAAAAAAATTAAAAAAATGAGAAAGCACATTTTCAAGAAATACTTAAAATTCCTATACCTCAACTTTTCATTAATAATCTTTTCTTGAATTCTCTGAAAATTTAAAACTCACTAATATACTAAAATATTTTAACGGAGAATATATTTGACGAGCACAAATACGAAATCATAATTTCACCAAAAAGAATAAATATTAAAATGGTTGGAATCATATTACTAAGAAATTAATTTGCTTACTTTTTTGGATGAGTCTTGACTATTAATACCCACAGGTAGAGTAGCTCTGAAAGAGTGTAATCGATTATTTGTATAAAGTAAGTGAATAGGCAAGAAATTGAAGTATTACATAAAAGATTTATCACAAAAGGAAGCAGTATTCACAAAACTTTAAAATAAAGGAAGCACCATTACCACATGCAACAATAAACATTCTGAAGAAAGTTAATCAGTATGCAAGACATTGAAAAATTATTGCCAAAACAATATGCTTACTGCTGACAATACTTGTAATCATCATCCAAATCTGCTAAACGTTCGGTATGTCCCCTGTAAGCAAGCACAGGGTGCAAAGTTATGGGTTATAAAGCAGCACAACATATTGCAAGTTTTAGGAGAACACATAATACAAAATATTATTTATTTAAAAGAAAAACAAATGAATAGGATGGGTTATGAAACATCAAACAGCGATAAGAAATCTATTACTAAAACAATAAAAAACCCTTTATAAATTAAACCTGAATCCAACGAGAGTATGTCAAATTTAATTGTAAATAAATTACATTTAAATCCTAGAATCCAATTATCTAAATTAATTTAAATTTAATTACCATTTTAAAAAATCATATTATAGCTCTCAGATTTGACTGAAGAAAGTGGAAGATTCATTTTGAAAATGAAAATTGAAATATTTTTAAAATAGTCGAATTATGCAGAAATAATGAATTTTTAAGGTACTGTTTATGAAAAAAATAGGAAAATGATTTTTTTACAAAACAACATATGTTATTCATTATGTTCTAATTTTCTTAACTTATATATCAATCGAATTGAATTCTAATACGGCAAAAATGCATAAAAGCCTTTAAGTTACATTAAGTTGTGACCTGATTATCTAAAACATGCCATGATAGCATTCACCTACATATCAGAACTGACAAAATAATCAAATCGGTTTTGTGGCGACAATTATGTCTGAACACATTTAAATATGTTCAGGTTTAATAATTGAAATACAATGCCAACCTTTAAATTTAGTTTTCATAAATTTAATTGAAAAAAATGATATTATAAATTGTTGAATAATAGTTTTTGGATAACATTTAAAAAAAAATGGTACACAAAGAAAAGAGCTTAAGGAAATTTCTGATTTTTTTTTGAAAAGCGATGTAGATATCGATTTGAATTTTTTACAAGATATATTCTCAAGTAGTCTCATTTTATATGTTTCTTTAAATAACCACAATTTTGCTATTTAAAATTTCCCTCTCAGATTAAATGAAAAGAAAAGCAATGTTACTACTTCCTCTCCTTATTCATCTGATTATATGATATCATGCCTGGCTAACCCAACAACTCAAAGCAATTAAAAATTCTATTACATAACTTTCTAAATTTTTATGGGAATTCTGCTAAACTATTAATAAATATTAAAATAAAATGGCCATGGGCTGAACCATATAAAATACCACCAACAAATATTAATTTAATCAGTTATTCTTTCCAGCTATTAAAAAATTATTCGAAGAACGCAATTGAAAAAAGCTTCTTTATATTTCTGAAATACCAGTAACAGTCTTCTATAATATTATATTTGCAAGCACATCTGAAGGCACAAAAAATCGTCCGGCAAATTTTTGAAGAGCAAAATCGTCCGGCAAAACATTGAAGAGCAAACGTTTAATATGAATTAATTATTTGACATTTTTGATTAAATTGACATTAAATAAATATTCAAAAATACAGGAATTCATTAAAAAATAAAAATACTCATCTTTTTTTTTCCAACGTTAGAAAATCTTAGAATATTGCATTTTTAAACCAACAATTTTAATTCTAAATAAAAGTGGATCGCTTGAGAAATAGATAAGTTTCCAGCTTCTTTTATACTATATTGAAAAATCAATCCTCTCTTCAATGCCTCAATACCATGAGTTAATTTGCACATAGTCAATAGAAATAAAAAGGTATAATTTAGAATAAAAAATCATATTGAGGTAGAAATTAAAATCGGGATCTGTTTTTAAGTGGATATAGAAAAATTATATAGAAAAAGAAATGTTTGGGACGAGTAAGATCTAGTAAAAGCTGCACTTTTGAGGCTCAGATCAGACCTTATAAGATTGGATATATATTTAACAGTAATACAAAAGTGAGAAAACTGCTTTCAAAAATAATCATTTATTTACATCTTAAAGACTGCTAATAAACTTATGCAAAGGGTATTATTGATTATAGGATTGTTTCATTTAATTTTGCTTGAATTTATATCGTTGCATATTTTAAGCACTCTTATGATTTGATTTAAAATAATATTTTTATAAAGAGATTATAGGATTATTTCATTTAATTTTACTTGAATTTATATTTTTGCATATTTTAAGCATTCTTACTGATTTGATTTTTTAAAAATTAATAAAGTGACATTAGGATTTGGTTAATATACCAAATATCATGGAATTTTAATTTATTCCTTTTGTCATAAATATTTTTAAATTGTTTTGTCTCTCAATAATTAAATATAAAAATATTCAAGGGATTTGAAAAATATCGGTTTTATTTAGTTCAGTTTATGTGGATAAATGATATAAATTTTTGAGATTATGAATTTATTGGAGAGATAATTAGGATTTAAAACAGAAGGTTCTATGTGGATAATACAGATCCATCAAATTATAAGCATTTCTTATTACTAATAGTCTTTCTCTTTATCTTCGCAAAAGATGATTTTACAAAGTTGTCAAATAATCAAACCGATAATAACACTAAACAAAATTAAAAAATTCGGGTCAAAAATTAATATTAATTATTCTTGGCATTGTAAATCTTCACATACAGGGAATCGCATTTCATTGAGAGACATGATGCCTCTTTTACGATACTGACAAGTCGATATTCCCTAATTTCCCAATACCTCTCCTTCACATCCCTCAAAAATGGAAAATAACTATCATAAAGAAAGTTAAATGAAATACAATTAAATTAATTCTTGATAAATTAGCATACATTATTTTATATCTAAGTATATCAAAAATTATTAAACGTGTATAAACACATAAAAGAAAACTATTTACAAAATGTTGTTTCAAAATTTTAACCAAGAGACAAAGAGCAAAAATGTTATTTATTATGGAAATTATTGATTTGAATAATTATCATCAAATTTATATTTGTATATATCAATATTTGAGAGAGTATATAAAGAAAAGTTTTACTTTGGAAACAGTTTCATCAAAAATATCGCTACGAATTTGTATACCAACTCTTTATATAGTTAGACTCCTTGTAAAAGAGATTAACAATCATTCTCAATGGGTGTCGAATGGGTGCCAGATCAAGGATCTGAAATACTAACGATAAACTTGATGACAGTTCGGTTAAAATATGAATATTCGGGAATATAAATGAACTGCGGCTCTATGTCAATAAGAAATCAAGATATGGGAATTCTGGAAAGTTCCATGCCCTGTCGGACAGACTGAAGATATTCAGTCATTTCTTTCGCACCATCAGCTAGTGACACCTAGAGCTGTTGGTTATGCTGCGTCGTTATCTAATTAATAATTTGCTGCCGGTATGCGTGCAACTTTAAACATACTTTGTTCATACACCTCAGCTCCGTTTTTGTTACCTATGTGCTTTCTCGTAAAATAAAGCCTATTTTTCCGTTTTTACGGTAGTTGAATCGCTTGCACCATACACTCACCGAATAGTTTATATGAAAATACATTTAATGAAAGAATATAAAATAACTACACAAAAGAACTGAAATCGGCACAGAAATTTTATGATAAATACTAATCACGTAAAGCATAATCGTAGGATTTTTTTTAGTCCTTTTTTTATTTTCAAAAGTAGCCGTCGACATTTTGACAAAGAAAACTCTAGAATGATGTCACTGACACAGAATTTAGGACTTCTAGCTCAAATTAAATTATTGATAGAACAACAAAACGTTCTTGTGACATAATTAATCTCAAATAATTCGGAACAAATTTTAATGTAAAATTTTCTCAATACACCGGTTCTCTCCTAAATTCTTTTAGCTAAATTTCTAAATAAATAAAATTTTCATTAATAACACGAAGTATCTGTCAATTTTAGATTTCGAACAGCCTAGGTTATTTATTTATTATATTATTTACTTATTGAAATATTAGTACTTGACGATTTTGCTTTCATAATTATTGTCCCATCAAGGTTAAAATTATAGATCCTTTGCAACTTCAGAATTTGTTACAGTCCAGCTTTTAAGTGACTCACTGTTCCTCAAATAATTACAACTGAAGCATGTATTTTTGACATGGAAAATATTTCAGTTAACCAAATGCAACATCTAAAATTAATAGTGGTAATGGATGAAACGTTAAGAGAATTTCACACTGTGGTTTTTATAAATTGAGTGGTGTGTTTCAGCAGACTAAGAATGCAACACATTTCTCCTCTTGGATTTTGTTTTTCGAAAACATTTGCGTACTTCATTATATTACTTTATCACTTTACAAATTCACTGACCCCAAACACACTGAATTCTAATTTTAGACATGGGCATGAAAGAAACAATTTTCTCTTCCACTTTCTAAGAAATGTAATTTTTAGAGTTAAAACATAAAATACAGGAAAATAGAAAAAAATTTAGTATTTATATTTTTTATTACCATTATTTAAATTTTACTATGAGGTATCATATAAACTTCATTTTTACGAAACATAATTTAGTATATAAAACCAAATTAAAACAAAAATATAAATATTTAATATATTTAAAAAATAAATACAATCAAGAAGCAGTGAACTTTTTATGGCTAAAACAATTTTTAAAATACAAGCAAACATATCAGCAGGATCTTACAAGACACTAAACACACAAAGTTAGTAAGAGCGTACCTTAGCAAAAGTTCTTCATCTACAACTTCCAACAGACTCCTAAGAATACAAAATGCTTTAATCTAAAAGGCAATTTCAAGCAAAACAACTAAAAACTTAGAGGTTCTAAGATTTTCGGGAAAATGTATTTTAAATTTTAGATTAGTAGGTATTAAATGACACAAGGATTGTTGATACTGCTTGATGCAATAAAAAAGCACATTATTTATTATTTTAATCAGTGGCAGATTTCCGACAGTCTATGACTGCTGGGTTGAAAGGAGGCAGCAGATAGATTGATTGTACAATGTTGTCAGCCCAGCTTCCAAATAAATTTCGAAAATATTAAAATTTTGCAAAAAAATAGAAGGATTAAATCAACACATTTCATTACTTTTATTAGGTTATTATAGTACTTAAATGAAAAAAGCTAATGCAAAAATTTGCTTAGATATATTTGAGTATTCCATAGCAAATAAATAATAAACACATATGCACACATATTTTTGGCTAAATTACCAAAATAAAATCTATTAACCTATCATCGCTAACCAAAACAATTATTAGTATCCTAAAATATATTAACCTACGAAATATATTTTGAAATCTAGATTCATAATATGTACCGTCTAGGGCTGCAAAATTTCTTAATCTGCCACTAGTTTTAATAACAAAATAGAAAAAAAAAAATATGCCATGCAATTCATTTTTAGAATTTCAACTAGGATTATCACATGCTGAATGAAAAAAAAATGGATTATTGATTTATATTCAATATACCGTTCTTAACAGACAATACAATTTATTACAACTTCAATCTGCCTAATCATGACTAAATTCGTTTATAAAAGAAAAGAAATTAAAAAAATATTTACAAGTACTGCAACAAGAGACACCTGTTAACATTTTAGGAAAGTACAGGGTGTGTTTTTTTAAAATAAAAAACTGACCTCTGCAGCTAGAACTATCAGCCGCAAAGCCACCAACTTTTGTACGGGGACTATTGACGACATGGGAAAAAGGAATCGGAGAAAAAAAGTAGTCCCAAAAGTTGCGGATTGGGAAAAATGTGGTCCTTTACATTTTCAGATAGCTAAAATTCTCCATAAAACTATGGAAAAATTTGCAAAATGGAAGATCCCGATTATGTAGTTGACACTAGCGCCAGTATTTTGAATTATATATATAAAAAAAAAGTGGGATATTGAAAATCATTTCAAGTATCAGCTGATTTGTAAAATGCATCTCACTTTAGCACAACGTGCAATTTGTGAAGCGCTTTTATCTTAATTAATCCAATGCAGCTGGTGTCCTTCGCGAATTTTGAAGTCGAAACAATGTACGTAAAGGACCTCTATCAATTAATGCATGAATAAAAAAATATGAAAAAACAAAACAAACAATAAAAAAACAAGTTCTTTCGCAACTCGGCTTGATTGAGAACGGAAACCGCTTAAATCGATATAAACTCATAATTTATGATAATCAATTAATAATCATTCTCAATACACTGTTTTAACACTGAGTCAAATGAATTTTTGAAATATGACAAGCAATGGAAAGAGGCTATGGAGATTTAAAAAACATTAAAAAAAAGAATTGATAGAAAAATAACCAAAAATGAAAATAATTTGAACGGGCTAAAGTGATTAAAAGCTGTTGAAATAACAATGAACTGATCCCTATTCTGCCGATTTCAATATCTTTTATATTGAAGTAAAAGAAAACCGGTAAAAAACATTTATCTGTGTTAATCTGAGTTTTAAAAAAATTCACAACTTTTCCCTCTATTTTTGCTTTGCAATATGGAAATTCTAAAACGATAAATTTTAAATCAGCAAGTTTTAAATAGGAGAAGCGATTCAGAACACTTGCATAACATGTACAATCTTATCTTTCAAAATTTCTAGATTAAAATAAATACTTTATAAAAAAAATTACATAAACAAAACCGGGAGGTGGGCTTTTAAATGCTTCAAATGCGGAACCGAACAATTAATTAAACAGAAACTGCTGATCTGCATGTTAAAGCAAGCATTTTTAAAACGCACATATTGCTGCATCGTGTCGTCTTTAAACAAACAATAGTTAACATTATTGAATGAGTTTATATTACAGAAAAGGCTTTTGTGCTCAGACTAAAACACCTTGATTAAATTATTCCTAGTTATAAAGTGCTCATATTAGATAAACTTGATAAATATCTAATAAGAAACACAGATGAAATACTTTAAGCCTTTATTCACGCTTAAATAATTTTTAGAGATATTAATTATAATAAATATCTCCTTTAGGTATTTCAAATATCTGCAGGAATACTAAAGTATGCTAATGAAGAAACCCTCTCTTCGTCAATTTTAAAAAACAGCATGATGAAAGAAAACCGTAATTTTAAAATATATTACTTCAAACAAACGAAGTAATAACTATTAGAGAAAAAATTTCTAAAGTAAATTTTAGAATGCATAAATTAAAAAGATATTTTATTAAAAAAAATTCTCTGCTAAATCAGACCATAATGAGATGTCAGGAGAATTCAGTAGCATTCTAAAATATTTCAAGGCACATTATTTGTACTTCCTACAGTATACTGTATTTTGATAATAAAAATGAAATTTTAGAACAGCTATAAAAAATTAAAATTATTTAAACAGCTCTTATATGAGAATATTTATAAACTATACACAGAGGGAAAAACTAAGTGCTCATACAAGGTTCACAAATGAAGTTGCTTGCGAATCCTTAAAACTCAGAAGAGCACAGAAATGTTTAAAAAAATTGAAAATATGAATATTCTTGTTGATTAAGAATAAGATATACCATAAAAAATTCTTTCATATTTATTAAAAACATTTTATCAATTTTTTCATAACCGTAGCAGAAATATTTGCCAATTTAGCTTCAAAATTTAAATATATATATATTATATAAAACAGCATTTGGGAGCAGGTTTTCACATAATTAAAAAGGAATGTTTAAACTGTTTACAGAATGAGAAAGGGATAAGAATCATTAGTTTACACTTATAACAATGAACTAATTCTAACAAAACTTACTGTATACTTTTATGAAGCTTTTAACAATAATTTATTTTTCATTAAAAAAAGGTGCTGCTTGATTAATCTCAAAATATAAAAATACTAACATAATTTTTAAAAGAACCAGTAACTTTATATTACAATCGTGCAAAATCAAGTTGTACCAGTATATAAAAGAACAATTCCACTTTAAAAGCAACTAAAAACAATATTTGCAGTATAAAACAATCATTGTATCATTTTTAGATTATCAACAAGGAAATATTTGTAAAAATAAAACAACAGTAAATAAAAATTAAAAACGCAAGTGCAGTTCATTCACTATACATGCATAATGTAACATTCAAGGCAAGATGAAATAAATATTTTTTTGTTTTACTAAGAAAGTAAAATTTGCAATCTAAATCTAAGCCAAAAAAAAAAAAAAATTACTAATAAAACCCAAATAGTGAGTTAGAAAATCAAATCACACAAAACGAATTTTTCCGCAAATTATGCAAGCAATTAATTCAAAACAAAAAAACTCAAAATATGTGGCAGGAATGCTTGATAAAATTTCGAAACATTTAACTAAGTCCAGTCATATAAAGAAGAGTATAATGCCTACTTGCATATGACATCTGAATCTAAATCTTGTTCCATCCATGCAGTTGCTAAATCATATTCAGGTTCCACTGTAGGTTCCTGTTAGGGGATATATAATTATAAAGTATCAAAAATTTAAGCTTATCACCTATCATGCCTGGCTAAAACTTTACTATCTACTTAATATTTCTAAGAAGATCTCCATAAAATTTATATATTTATATGAAATTTAGTAATAAAGTTTGAAATACAAATACACAACATTAATCAAAGTCAAAAAACATTTTGGGGATGAAATTAAAATATTATTAAGAGAAATAAAAAAAATTTAAACATCACCATATTTTTCTTAATTTTTCTATTTTTTTTTTTATCAGACTTCAAAGTCGAAAAATTGATTTCAAATATTTCATTTGAATTATTTTAGTCACATTTAACACTGTAATTTTTTTAGAAAAAGGGAATATAATAGATTGTAAAAGATAATCAACTTAAATATAAACTTCCTTCTTTTAATTGCTACACAAAAAGGATAAAAATTCAATTGTTACTCATTTATTATTTTAATAGAGCAGAAACTTCATAGGGTATTTTGTCTCCAGTTTTTGAAATTAGCTTACATTAGTAACTTTATATTATTGTGAGTTATAGCATTATTTTTCTAACAAGAAGAGGGCTGAAAGTACATATAGCTCATGCACTGGGGGAAATTTCATGGATCAATAAGATTTTGTTTTCAGGGTTCATTCAAAACATCAGTTCAAATAGTAAATATTTAATAAATATTAATGCTATGATTAGGCATCTAAAAATTCAAAAGAGATGTTAAAAATTTACTGACTTCCGAAATACCCCAGGCTTGAGAGACATCATAGGCAGCATGACCCTGTAAAGTGAAGTACATTGTCAAGTAACATCGTTTATAATAACAGAAATCTTGTACTAAAAATGAATAGAAATAAAATCAACTATCATTAAACTCACCTTTTCATTTGAAGTAGATAATTCTGACATCAATGGTAAATCAAAGCTTACACTTTCAACTGCAAAAAGAAAATTAGTGGGTAAACTTATATCCAAAATATCGGGAGTGATATAAAATAATGGCAAAATATCTGAAAACTTCTCCCTCCACCCAAAATTAAAGTTGTTCCTTATAACATGAAGTCAAAAGTCCTTTCATGTAAATTATATACAACCAAATGTTTTAGAAAAGTATTAAAACATGTTTTTCAAGGTTACACCAACCACTTACTATATTCAGTGGCATAGCATAAAGTAGTCCGAACTCTGCGGTACTTTGTGCGAGAAACAAGATTTCACGGGAAGTAATATTATCTTATAATCTGATGATGAACTTAACGAAACAAATGAAACAATACCATTTTTTTTCACTGTGTTACCTAGAAGAACTTCTAAGTTTAACCACGATAAATAATAAGATGAGGAACAGCAAAATAAGATCTACCATGATGCTGACCGTTGTAAGCATCATCGCATTATAATAAGAATGTATAAAATATATTTTTACTTCAAACAAGAACAGTCAACCCTCCATGAAGACAACTAAGAAGTCTGTATGACTTCGGACCCTTTTCGATAGCAACTACCTGTATATAGCTATAATGTACATGTATCATAAACCCCTTTAAGGCGATTAATATTATGATCCTGACTTAGCATATTTGTACCTAAGAGATACTAGAAAGGATTGAGCAACCTTCAAATGTTCAATGTTGGCTGTATCCTATTTCTGAGCAAAATTCTGTGAAATAAACCACTATCTCAAACTGCTACTTGAAAGCAGGATCCTTCAAGAATCGTACAAATTCTTAAACTGGTAGGAGGGAAGGCCTGCTTCTAGATGTATAGACCAAACTGCACAGTTGAATAATTTTGCAAGGCGCATAAAGGAGCGTGTTGCCACATAACAGCATAATACCCCATGATTTTCTATTGCATCCATTTGCAAAGTGATTCTAAACCAATGCCAATACAATTATTACAAAATAGAAGAATTTCAGAGATATTTGTCTCATCTTTAAAAGCGAGGAGGAGAAAATCCACCATTTGTAATAAGTACAATAATTATGTACTTTAAATACAAATAGAAAATGAAATGAATAAGAGATACAAACAGCTATTCACATCGGATTATTTCGGTTGGCGATAATTATTTTCATTTAAAATAAATATTTATTAATATTGTAAATGCGCCCATTAGCTAAAATTTTTTAACATTTTAAAGAAAAAAAAAAGGCACTGACAGCTTTTTTAGTAATTCCATGTCCTTACTATGAAACATAAAAGAATAAAAAGAAAATATTTCATAATATTTTAGTTACTCTAGTCCCAGTAAGTGGATAATCAAAATTATACAGAAAAATAGAATCAACAATTTATTTAAACCTATTATTAAATGTAAAAAGCAAGAATTAAGAGAAAAGAATATATAATATTAATTATGTGCTTTGGTAAAACGTTTGCTTTTTATCCCCTGGCCATAAAACCTATAGAAATATATCAATTTAAACTTTCGTGCTACTATTCGCTATTACACCCCTAGCCCCTTGAAAATATGTAAAAGTGGGCTAAGTATAAAGAAGTATTATAAATATAAAAATTTTAAGTTTATCTTTATTTAACAAAGCCCAAGTATTTCGCAAAATAGAATTAGCTTTCACTTCAGAATAAATTAATTTAAATCAATACTCAACATTTAAGAATGGAAAATTTAAGAATTTTAGAAATTTATTTTAGTTTCATAAAATGATTTTCGCAAAATTATTTCATCATTAAATAATCTGTATTCAATTTGTATTTTTACAAGTATTTTAAAATAAAGTTTATAAAACTTCAAATAAAATTCAAAGAACTTACATGTGTAATTTCATCAGCATCTACCAATATATAATTTATTGTAATGAAGCTATTAGAGAGTTATACAGATTTCACACATTAAATTTTTGCATTACCATGGAATTATCTTCATTCGTATTAAACTCTCAGAAATAATACGGTTAGTTATTAACTGAATCGATATATTTCAAACCACTTACAATTAAGTTCTGACTGCGTTTTTTGTCTGGTCCTACCCGATTGCTTTGATGGAATTCTCTGTGGAACATTCATAAGAACCTAGAAAAATCATATGCATCAGACAATATAATTATGTATTTTATTAAAAAAAGTAATTGAATCACTCAATCCATTATTTTTCGATTTATTTATTATGATTTTAAAATGTTATTTAGATTACTGATAGCAATAACGACCGAAAATAGCGGTTACTATTTTTCTCGCAATAGTAACTTGAAATGCAAATATACGGAATACACCAACTTAATAATAGAATTATATTTTAGTGCATTTGATAACATTTTCAGCAATCGGTACAAAAAAAAAAGATGTTTTTAAATGTAAGTTTTATTTTTATTATTAAAAGTTATTATTATTATTTTATTATTTAAAGTTTATAATTTCGCATGTTACATTTAATTTAAATTTACATAATTATAAATGGATACATACACAAAGAATGTAAATAAGTTGAATAAGTATTATATTCAATGGTATTAAAAAAACTTGATTCACAGGCTTAACTCTAATAATTTTCGATATAACAAAACACGTGGAAAAAGGCATTACAAAAATCAAAGCAAAGTGCAATAGTAGGAAGATGTTACAAAAAATTATTGAAACATAAAAATGTACGATAGTAATACACAATTTTAAAGTCAGAATCTTATATACCAATATTTTTAAAAATTATAAAAACAAACCCCCTCATCATCAGGTTCTAAATCTGTGAAATTATGTTGAGGATTACTAAATTTTTCAAGAAGTTCCCGAGCTAAATGTTTTCCAAGATCTCCTTGGACAAAAGGATGCTGAAATAAATTAATAACAGTAAATAAAAAAAAACATTTACAGATTTATTGATACAGTATGATATTAATATTTCAAAAAAGTCCAACCATATTCTTCTCACAAAAACAGATTTACAGGAGAGAAATAAACTGTTTATCATAATTTTTTTTATTAAAATATATAAATTAAATAAATCTAATATTTAAGTGGAGTTAATGGGAAACATTTTGAGAATGTTTCATGAATTGCGTTTTTCAGTTATATTTTTAAAATTTCTTTACGAATTTTTTATCCATTACGTCATTAAAAATTCTTCAAAAATGTTTATCCCATTACTCTTACTAAAAAGTTCGAAAATTTAATATAAAAGTGAACTTGAGAACCATGTGGCTATATTTGCAGCCATATGTCAAAGTTTTTTTATAAACTATAACTACATGTAGAGTAGAGCGTAACGTAACAACGTAATTATTAATTTTAAACGGTGTTAATGATTTACTATTAAATAAATTTGTTGTTAACTATATTAATTGTAATGTTATTAGCTGTGAAATCTTTAATAAACGTAAATATTTCTAATAGAATAGGTCATAATTGTGAGAAAATAAAATGTACATATTGATGTTAACCAGATTTGCAGATTTTCATATATCTTGAGAGATCTGCATTTAATTTTTGTTATTTTACATAAACTTCAGATAAAATTGCTTGATTAAAAAGTTTCAAATTGCTTTTAAACAAGATTGTGTTCTGTATTAATTGCCCGTTTACATTTTAATAGTACCAAAAATTTAATAAAAAATCTCAAATTTTTCTAAAATACATTTTATAAAATGTCCATCAATCTGTATGCATAACTTCTTTACAATGTCATCAACTGCGAGATCGCATAGATTGAAATTGTGGTCGGCTCAAGCCCTGTTACTCGCAGTGTTTACCTCTGTCTATTAAAGTTTTATTTAACAGCATTTGGGATTTTTTTTTTTTTTTCGCTATTCACACGCTAAAGCATTTAAAAATAATTGGTACTTCCACTAATAAAAATTTGCGCATGGTCCTTATTTTCACCGAAAAAACAACGTTTTAAGGGATGCAAAAAATTGCATTTTTTTTTTTCTGTATCATTTGGTTTTAAAGGCACAGTTATGCGGTGTTTTTCTACAGATTTTGTTGGATGGAAAAACTTTCTAAATGATTGAATTGTCAAGAGGGCTTGCATAAAATTTTAAAAAGTGTAACATGTTGAAAACATTATTTTTTTTTTATTCATGTGGTCTTATTTTGAACTATTTTGCAATTCACACTGCTCACTTATCTCTATTGAGTAAAGAATTAAACCGTATTTCAACTTTTTGGGGACAATCTGTGCAAAATCATTTTCTGTGAATTCCTCCAATAAAGAAATTTCATTCTCAATAAGGATATCAAATAATCACGTCCAAGGAAGCTATTTTATTAGTCACGTGTTCTTTATAAAAAGATATATTTTGCATGGTTGACGGTATTCTCGATTCTTTATTAATGCTGACTAAGCCGATTCTGCCACACTTGTTTACGTGATTTTATACTACATGTTACGAAACTAGAGATTTCATTTAAATTTCCCTTATCAATATTTATGTCAATGGTTAATCTTTCTTATCGGAAGCTTGTTCATCAAAAAGGGCAGTGATAATCTGCTGGTAAGGTTTCGGCTTCGAAACCGGAGGACTCCCGATTCGACATTCGGATCCATCGAACGATCGGTCTGTTGCAGCTAAATTCGTATGAGCCAAATGCCTTGGAACAGTGCTTAAGAAAGAAAGGTTTCAGTTCAATTCAGGCATCGTTCTCGTCATCTGACCATGCCATAAAATTATACGATCTGTCCCAAAATAATCCTAATATTACTTTAAATTGGAAAATTGATATAAATCTTTTTCACGAAATGATGAAAATTAATTTCAAAACACTCCAAAACTCAGAATTTTTTTTTTTCATTAAGGAATTAAAGTATTCCAGTATCATTTCCTGGGATTAAAATCGAGTAAAAACTATTTGAGTTTCATCTATACACCCCATTAAATAAATTTCTGTACTCCATGCAAATAACACATTTATCTTCATCTTTTTTTTATGTACGGGAAAAACAGAAAATTTTTCATTTTTTTTCACACAGTTTTTCTCTGCCAAAATAACATTATTTATGGATGCATAATTTACTGGAATCTATGCATCGAAATATTTTAATAACCAGTTACTGATAATCTTACTTGAAAGCACATAACTTTATTAGATCTCTTTTGCAGAATGCTAAACTTTCTACAATTTGCTTCCTCTTACACTCGCTTTATGTTTTGATTCAATACTTTAAATATAATTACCTGCAACAATCTTTCAGCTGTTGGTCGTTTCTTTGGATTTTTGGTTAAAGCTACTTTGACAAAATGATGAAATACTGGAGTCCTAGAAGAATCAAATGCATTTTATTGAATACAAGATTTTTATAGCTTAGAAAAATACATATCTTTAATAAACTCTATTTATCTGCATTCTTAAAATTAATTATTTTTCAATTATGTGAAATCAAGTTTTAAGTAGTGAATTACACGGGGTTTCGATTTCCTCCCAGTTAAGGTCATAACTGTCATTTAAATTGTTCTACGTTAAGCTCCAATATCATAATATTAATCATAGGTATTAAATCAATGCCACAGATTTCATAATATATATCGTATATTAAAAAAAGATTTTTATCAACGAATTTAAAATGAAAAATCAGTTTTTTTATCTATAGGTCAGAATAAAATGGTTAAAAGTGTGCGAAGAAGAAAGAAAAGCTTTAAAAATACTAAAATTGTAACTATATTTATAAGGTAGCTTCATCTTAATATTAAGTATATTCGAATTCTTTTTTCTCACGTTATCTTTTGAGACTTTATGATATAGGTTATAGTTTCCTGAACTTAATGCATTTACGACTTTTGAATTGCCCGTCAGATTTTTAATAAAAAGTTTCCTTCACAAATGCACAGATAAAAGCATTTTTCAAAAAAGTTCTTTATACTTATTGATAGTCAATTTTTAATAATGTTATTTTTCTTGGCTCTGAAAAAGGGTGTAAAAATCTAAGTTAAATTAGGAAAATGAATGTCATCATGCTGGTGCTGTACAGAAAGCTTTACATCAATTTAATCAGCTTTCTTTAAGTTTACATCTCCCGGCCGATCTCATCGACATGGTGGACGATTTAGTAAGAAGTGAGCGGCGTGTCACATTGCGAATAATGGCGGTGAAGGGGAATAACAGCATTAGCACAGTGTGGAAAGTTGTTCACGAAAAGTCGCGTTATCGGAAGGCGTGCACGAAGTGGGTTCCGAAGCAGCTGACCGACCAGCAAAAAGAATGGGCTAGAACATCAACACCTGTTTCGGTGTCATGAAGACCGTTTTCTTGGAGCGGATATTCACAGGTGATGAGAGCTGGTATCATCGCTACGAACCAGAGACAAAGCAGGATATCATGAAGTGGAAGCATACGTCGTTATCTCCCCCTAAAAAGATCAAAACCGTGGTGTCAGCAGGCAAGGTGTTGCCCACCCTCTTTTTCGACATTCAAGGTCCGCAACTTGTTGAATTCCTCTAGCACAGAACCATTAACCCCAATGTGTACTGCGAGACACTCAGAATACTACGCAGCTCCATCAAAAACAAAAGACGGAGGTTACTCACGTAGAGTGTGGTTTTGCTCCATGATAACGGAGGGGATCCATGATCCAGGTGTTTCCAGGGTCACACAGCGTAAATGGCCAAGTTCAACTGGGAGCAACTTGACCATCCGCCAAACAGCCCGGGCATGTCGCCCTGTGATTTTAATATGCTTGGTCCCCTGAAAATACATCTGAAAGGGACGCGCTTCAACTCGGATGGCGACCTCAACGGCGCTGTGAAAGACTGGGTCTCATCACAGCCACAGGAATTTTGAGAATTCTTCGGAACGTTTATCAATGGGATCGTTGTGCTCAAACCCATGGTGTATACTTTGAATAAAGTCGTCATTTATGACTACAGTGCCATTTCATACCTTTTTATTTGAACACCCTTTGCCAGTGAATACACACACACATACACAGTTTTCATAAAATATTGAACAACCATAACAAATGTATACGTGAGTAGTCATGCAAAACTAAAATTTTCACTAAATAAATATTTAAGTTTGAAAGAATAAAACAAGTAAAACTAATTTTTGGAGATAAACAATATATATTTTTTAAATCTAAATATGAAAACCTAATCAGTGAAATCTAAGAAAAACTTCCAGGCTTTACAGAAGGAAACACTTTTTTGCCTGTTTTTGACATTTTATATTAGTTATATTTCACTTTCCAATGCCAGCTCAGTTGTAATTTTTTGTAAATAGTTAAATGTAAAAAAATTAATAAAAAGAAAAAGAAGTGTTAAAATTTATTTTTTTTCTTTGCAAAAATCTTATACATACTGACCATTTATTTCTATCTTTAAGAGTAGGTGGTTTAAAACCAGACTTGGACATTAAAAATAAAGCTCGCATAGGATGTAAATCAAACATGGGTGGTTGCAGTTCAGCCAGTTCAATAGCTGTTACTCCTACGGCCCATATATCACACTGTTGATTATAACCTCCTTTTCTTTCTACTGCAGCCACTTCAGGAGCCATCCTATTTAAAGAAATTCATTTTTTTATTAAACAAATTTTAAAAACCGCAAAAACTATGCATTAAAATAAACACACTACTAACAATAATTTATTCTCTTAAAAAATAGTACACTAACTACATCTTCAATATGTTTAAAATCTGCCATACAATTTAGTAAAAGGATTAGGTGATTCCAGGTTTAAAATTATCAATTTGTGGAAAATTCTTTGTGCAGTTCATAATTATTTTCACCAAAATTACTCATATTTCCCAAAAAATTCATTTATTTTAATGTAAGCCTTTGTCACACATTATGAAAGTTTTGTATAATTTACCTAAAACATTGGTCTTTTGTGCCGAAGTCCTGGTATAAAGGTAGCGTCTCGTGATTTGGGCATCATGGTTCGGGTATGGTTGTTCTATCTGAGAGATGTATGAATGCGTCCCCCTGTGAAAAGGGATTGTGCAAGCGAATGTGTGTGTCACCTTCATTTGAGCTAGAAGTCAGACCTGCCATCTGGGTGCTCAGGGGTCTTTACCCTCAGAATCTACTGCATCCCCTTTCCGTGGGAACACGAACACGACATCATCATCGGTATTTTGTATAGGGGGGGGGAAGTATCCCACGCAGGAAAGCTTGAATTTTTTTTTTAAACGCCTGCATATTTTTTATGAAAATGCATGCATTTCCAAAATAAATAAAATCACTCTTGAAAGTTTTATACCCTGTTTTTAATTTAATTTTTTTATTTTATGTGAAACAGAGGGAGTCAAAATCTTTTTCTTCATCATCAATTACAGGTACATTCTCTAAATACTCCAGTTATCAAAGTAAAGTGAATTCCATTGCATTTTTTATAAGATGCAGTTCAAAGACAGTTCATATAGCTTTCTGGTGAAATACGAAAAAGATGTGGGGATGGAAATCCGAATGTATTTTTATGGAAACAGCTATTTCAAATTGCCTAATCAACTGTAGCTCCTCAACCGCAAAAGTTAATGATTGTAAAAAGAAATTCAATCATATGTACATGAGCAAAATGAAATTCCCCTCCATGATTTTAAAAGCAACTGTAAAGAGAATGATAAATTAGAAAAATAGTGCGTAAATAATACAATTCCTTTGAAAATAATCAAGCTATAAGCAAATACCAGAAATTAAAAAAAACAACAACCTTAGTAGCTATTATTTGCTTTTTTAGCATATTGGAAATAAAATGTCAGGAATTTTAGTAATTTGCCTAAGCTCTGGAATTTTTATTTTCTGACAGCAAGATGAAGCCCTTTAAATAAATAAAGAGAAATTTCAATATATAACAGTAGAAAACTAAAATAACAGCTAACATATCAATTTGATAGATAATAATAAATGGCCCAATACTGAAAGGAACATTCTAATAAATAAATGTAATAACATAAAAAATATTGAATCTACCAATAAGGTGTTCCAATGAATGATTTCCGTTTGCTAATAGTTGCTGTGATTTGTGCAGATACACCAAAATCAGCTAAAAAAGAATTATTGAACAAATTTAAATTATTTGATATATTCAACTAACAAAGTTATTAATATAAAACATTTACCATAGTTTAAGAGAGGATTGTAGTTTTTTTAGAAAATGCATACAGTAATTAAGCATGAAAATAGAAATAAAAATACATACTCAATTTTTCTATGACAAAAACTAATTTTGAAGAAATATAAAGCATTGACAAAAATATATTTCATAATGAGAGTTATATTTCAATAGTAATCAATGTGGTTTAAGAGATTTCACTCAATATAGAGTTTATAAGTGATAGAATTTATAAAAGCTTCTGATTTTGGAAGAAAATAATAAAATTCGAAATCTATTAATGAAAATTCAGCAAAATCACTGGGACTTTATGCACTACAAAATAATATCAAAACTGCATCATTCGTCTTCATACAAAAAACTATTTCTTTTTTTTTTTCAAATAAGATTGTATTTTAAAATACAAGTATATCAGTCACATATAAATCAAATACACATTAAATTAGGTGAACAAGTGACTATACCTATCACATTTAAATATAGATCATAAATGAAGACACAGATAGTTTTTATACTCTCCTACTACAAATTTCTAACTACTCAGTTAGAAAAATAAATGAAAAAACGTCAATGTTACATAATCTGAAAATAATTATTTAAGAAATTAGTAAGAAGTTTTTGTTAATATTTTTTAAAGGCCAGAAAACAAGAATTACCAAAAAAAAGCTAGCAAGCACCTGGATAATCAATAAATTCATGATGATTATTATATAATACTTATACTTTATAATTTATTAATTTTAGTTAATAGAATTTTTATAGCTTTAAAATTAGAACTTATTACTTAAAGCAAATACTTAGCGCACTTCAGATGCTTACCATATATTGATAGCTCAGCAAGGCAAAAATTCAGAAAAATCAAATGAAACATTTATATGAATTTTTATACAAAACAAACTTGAAGTTTTGAAATGTATAAGGGAAAATGCGAAGAATAAAAGAAGATAACTTTAATTTTCACAAATTAAAAAATTACTAAAATAAATCATTAATAAGCTGATAAAGTTGAAAATGCCTTGAAATAAGCATTTAAATTTGTCACTGTCTACAGTCACAAACTGTCTAAACCCACCACTGAAAATTACCATTGGAACTTCGAATTTAATGTATATTTCAATATACAGATGAACTTTAAAGAAATTCAAGCAGATTTCCAAAACTTTTCTACGAATAGTATTACTTTTAAATATACAGTGAACAGTGCCAGAATATTACATAAAGGTCCACTCCCCCTTCCCTTTAAGACTGTATATAACAAAACAAATATCGACACAAAATTATACAATAAAACTTACCAAGTTTTACATCTCCATTTTCTGTAAGCAAAATATTAGCTCCTTTAATATCTCTATGCATTTTCCCCATAGAATGTAGATATGCAAGGCCTTTTAAAGTTTCTCGACAGACATATGCAATTTGAAGTTCAGCTAAAGGACCCGTCACTGAAAATTTTCAAGCCAAAGAAAAGTTATAAAAAAATACTAAGTCCAAATATTTAAGCAAAATCCATATATCCTATAGCTAAATAAAAAAGAAAAATATACGCATCCGATACAAAAATATTAAAATGGGTCAGTTTCAAATTATTAAATAATTGTTGAAATGATTTACAGAAAGATTCCAACATTATTTTTAATAAAAACAAGAATAACTAAAATACATTACTTAAAAATACATTCAATATAAATAGTTAAGTACATCAAAAATGTATCCGCACACTTCTTATAGCTCATAATCTAAACATCAATTGATTTAGCGATGTGTCCTCTTTAAATATATGTATATTACAAATGAATAAACATCTAGTCTTAATATTTATTTTCATGCCACCAAATTTTCTCAACAGCAACTTGCATCATTTTTCCTTCTAAACAATTTCATTTATTGGAAATTTTTCAGAGATATGAAATTTTGAGACAACAAGTACAACCCGAGATATTTAAGGGAGATATAGGGATTATCACAATCTTGTTATAGAAATTTTCCACGATCAGTCCGGAGGGAGTATAATGGAAAATCCAATGGCAAAAAAAAAAAAAAAAAAAAAAAAAGCTTTATTCTAAAAGAAAACAAAAGCACACGGGTTATATAAAACACTGACGAGACGTACGTAAGCACAGCACTTGTAATAAACTGCAAGATGTAAGCAGCAAATCTAAAGCAAATAATCATAGCCTGAACAAAGCGTTAAGAAAGAAATCGCACAAGAGTAAATTTTCTCAACTCTTCACACTCTCTATTCATCGGTAGGCATCTACCGGTAGGCGGTTCACGAATAAAAGTGAATAGCTTTTGGTTTGCGGCTGAGTAATCTCTAAATCTTGAAGGTGACATGTGTGCATTTCATGATGATAGTCAAATGCTCGTTCCAACACTGTAGCAACTTCAGGTTTAGATTTCTCTGTCACTTCAGGTTATCCCTCCAAACAGAAATACTTTATGTCATCATACATCAGAAGAAGTAATACAGAAAATGAAAATAATTTATTGGTTGTACGATTACAGATTGAATAGTAAATCTCGATATTAGTGTCTATTCTAATTCTTTTTAAAACCATGCATAAATTATGGTATACACACCACAATTTGCACTTACGGTGGTAAATGTCTTGTAAGGATCCTCCTCCACAATATTCCATACAAATCCATAGTTTGTCGCGCCTAGAACGTAAATGAAACTACAGTGTGTTATTTGAATTTCAGTAGGAAAACATATGCTCAGAAATATTAGTTAAAGTTATGGAAAAAATATTGTTTTATACGGAAATTATCATATACAATTCAAATAAGACAAACTAAGAATATAATTTTAATTATAACCATGAAGATTACAGTTTAAAAAATGCAAAGTAAATTTATTTCACCACAAATATTGAAATGAATTCTTTTTGGAGAAATTAATTTATGTCCAGAAACCTCAGAATATTGGGCTAGAAGGAATGGAATAAATAAGAAAAAAATATTTAATACTACATATTCTTTTTTTAATGGAAAAACAGCATTCTGTTGAGACTAGGAACACTATTCTTAAATTGCTATGTAAAATCCTATACAATATTTATTTTTCTAAATAACCACAATATAATAATCCAATAAGCTTTTATAAATTCTTTTAGATAATGATATAAGATGAAAGCATATAGGGTTCATTATTATTCCAATGTAATGATTCTAGCTTCCCCTCCCCTTGCATTTGCAAATCTCCCTTTGATCTGTAATTGAAAAATAAATTACAATTTATTTTATTTGTAAAATAGCTTCTTTTAAATGAGGAATTACATGGAGACGGCAAATTTAATAAGATGTACATTAGCAAGGAAAAATTAATAAAAACAGAGCACTTAGAGACCAGAAAATTAAATCTTACTTCCTCTCAATTTACAGAAAGTGAGAACGAATTTTAAAGTCTACATCTATTCGCAAAAAGTATTTGAAATTTGCATCAATTTTCTACATCTGCTTTAGGTTTGGGGCTCCTCTTGTGCAATTTCGTCCTTATCTGTTCTTTTTTCCATAAACTGAGCTTTTATTTCCTTACCTTCAAACAGCGTACTGTTATTTTTTCCTTACCTTTACTTAATATGGTTCGATGACAAGGTGATCAGAAACTAGTCAATAAATGTTCTATATTCCATTTTGGTCGTTTATTGTGTTAACAATGTTTTTCCGGAAAAGACGTCCTCTGGTAAACATTTTAGAACTTTTTTTTTTTTTTTTTCGAAATTTCGTAGTGCATCTCGTGTGCATAGTTTAGATACTAAATTTTGTTGCAATCTTTTTTATATATAGAGAGAGAGGAAGTTTAATTATAACCACTCAGTAAATATTATATACTCTGTTTTCACATAAGTTTATGAGTTATATACAGCTGTGAATTTTAGTTAATTTTTTTTCCCATGACAAGCTTTACATAATGCTAATCGTTTAATGCACGCTTCTAATAACGACCAACAAGACTTCAGCAAAAGGAACATTTTAACAAAACGAATATTTGTAAAAATGATAATAAATAAACAAGTTTTCTCTCACCGAAAAACACAAGAGCTTGGATCATTACAAAAACGCAATGCTGATGAAAAATATTTCAATTAATTATTACATAATTCAGTTTCGTTAAATTCGAACAGAATATATGGAATGATTTTAAAATTACTCCCGTCGTTGTCGCGACTGATTTAAGAAATTAAGTAAATGCTGAAAATAAAAGAATGACATTTAAAAAGCAAACAATATTTACGTCACTTTTAATACTTTGTAAGAAACCAAATTAAAATGAAAATTTTTACCGTAAATAGCTTCCAAAATACGCAACAATATTTGGATGCCGACAGCCTTTCATCATAAGAATTTCTTGCTGAATGATAGCAAAGTCATCGCCTGTACACAAAGCAACAAAACATATTAAAATCACACAGTAACATAACTTTTTAATACAAAAAAGAAAAATTATTAAATGAGTGTGGAATAAATTAGCAGTATTAAAGCTCATCACATAACCAATCACAATAGCTATGGTCATTTCTTGTATTTGCCATATTTCATGTGAGCACTGCAAGTTAATTTTGATTCTGACATCCACCATGTTTGTATCTAACTGTAGCTGCATATCCGAATAATACATTCAAACAATAGCTGCTTGTTACAGCAGTACAAGCTGAAGACAGCTACCAAGAGTTAAAAAAGACTGTATAACCAGAGACAGGACATCCACTGGGACTTTAGATCATTGGTATACCCGACAAAATGATACTAGTTTATTTCTTAACATTCATCGATTGTCTACTTAACCAGTTGCATTCTATGATCGCTACACGAGAAAATGTTTTACCACTTCTTGAAGCATCAGGGTTCATCGAAACTGAAATCACGGGCTCTCGAGCATACAGGACGGAATAATCCTCCGGGGGACACCTCGAAATGAGAATGAGATGCTTCCGGTATGGTGATTGGATCTCGCCAACCCGGTGGATACCCCCGGATATGCCCCCTCAATAGGTGGGGGCATTGGCCCTCCCATCGATGACTGGACGTACTCCCTACGGGGAGGGTTGTACCGTGGCCGATGATGGCCCTTAGGACTCCACCACAGTTCCCGTCAGTGTTGCTGTAGCGGTGGTCCGGTCATTCAGTCTTGTGAGATTTCATCCGTGTGCCTTAGGGCGGGTCGGAGATCAGTTTGTTGACTTACAGGACGGAATAATCGTATCTAGGCTCACTGAGTATTATGAAATGCCATTAAACTATAAGAAAAGTCTTGTATGGACAGTGGCGGATTTTTGTACAAGGCCACAGGCGTTGGAAAATTTTGAGGCCCCTACGCGGTAAACTCTATTGTTGAGTATCCAGTTTTAATTTTATCTTAATATTTATTCCGTGATGCCGTTATATATTGAAAGACAATTCTCTAATGCATTTATAGTTTTTTTTTATTTGTACAGATATTATGCCTTTTATCGACCCATTTTATATACTAAATGATTTTTTAATTGTTTCTAGACCAATAAATCTTGTATTTTTTATGTGCATATAATTTAAAGGAATATTCATTAAGTTCTTTAGCGATTTTCATTCTTCATGGCATCAAGCAAAAAGTACAATTTTAATGTCAAGATTATTTATCCAAACCCTGGTAAACATGCTATAGCGTGCGAATTGGAAAGAGAGAGGGATGAGAAAGAATTCTGAATGTATAAAGCTTAAGAAAAGAATTTGCAGATTTACGTTTTGATTTTGCAATAATTTTACTTAACACTCTTACTTTTTCTTTCACTATTTTATCGATGAACGAACACTTTTTTCCTTAAAGGAAAAAGTAAAAGGTGGAAATTAGTACACCAGACCAAAGGGGAGACTTGAAAAATTAAAGTTACCATCGGTTTAACACTATGATACACATCTAAGTAGATTTTGAAACCCCCTATACACCTCGTGGCACGAACCAACCACCTCCACCGCCTGTGCAGAAATCCGCCACTGTCTATGGACTATACCAAGCCTAGCCCATCTTTAATCATAGTTACATTTCTAAATTAGCACACTTTTTTTCCCCTTCCTCCTAACAACATTATTTCTCTCTCGGTCTCTTTTTTTATTATTTCACTGAATATTCATGTGAAGAAATACTTTCAGCTTAGCACGTACAGCACTAAAATACTTTTCCATGTATCTCTTACACGACTTTGCGAAACCGTCTCGTAGAGGACTGGCTTGAATATAGTTTCTTTATTTAAGTATAATGGAAAATGTTAATTACTACTCATTTAACTCTGCTAAAATACAAAAATAAATTAACGTCTAACATAGAATTTAATACTTTTTTCTCGTTGCTAGAAAAAAGAGAGAGTTGCTATCGTCAAAAAATTTGACTTCGATATTTTGATGAATAGACACGTTTCAATAACTTTCGTTAATCAATAAAAACAATCTTATTTTTCTTTTTCTCTCGAGTATGATTATGGAGAAACTCTACAAAGTAGACGGATGGAATTTAATATACCGTCTTTAAACCAAAATCGTACATTTCCGCCATATTTTGACTGAATTTTTAAAAAGAAAGTTTATTTATTCGCCCTTAAGCTTGTACATTAGTAAGATGATTCTCAAAAAACGGAGAAATGGTGGTTTGGTGGTAAGATCTCGGCTTTGGAACTGGTAGGTCCCCGGTTCGAAACTTAGTTCCATCGAAGAACCACCGAGTCCACATTAAATCAGTAGGGACCAAATGTCCTTCTTCTAACGCAGTGCTGAAGTTTGGAGTGGAGGATGCCAGAACTCAGGTTCCCTCTTCGTCATCTGGCCATGGTTCAAAATTATAAGATCTATTCCAAAATAGCCTAAGAGTTGCTTTAAACGGGAAGTGAATATAGCAATACACGAAGATCTAAATAGATGGATTTTGATCTTAATATTAAAATTCCAGATCTGTATTAAGTTAATGAGACAACTCATATTCACAAGCTAGATGAATGTGTTTTAGCATACAATCTTTATTTCAGAATTACAAAAATATCGATTACAATTTTTTAACCATACCCATTATAATCGGGCATATTGTCTGTGTGCATATAAACACAATAAATAAATTTTGATATGTGATCTTGATTCTGAGCCAAATATGATAGTAAGGAAAGATCTCTTCACTAAAAATAAGTTTAAGCAGAAAAAGTGTCAGATTATGTAAACATGTGACAAAATTGAAGGAAGAGCTCTCCCGCATATTTAAACAGATATAGCATTTCAACTCTTGAAAAATACCTTCACTGCTATCCGTCAACTCAAAATCACTGTTGGATTTTGAGTTGACGGATACAATTAACGATAAATTTGCTAACACTTCTTTAGTACATGGAAGATGCAATTGAAAAAACAATCAATTGAGCAGTTAAAATACATTTAGTGTTTAAAAAATAGCATTGGATGATGTGCATGTATTTTGTTCAAATCATTGATTTGAATCCTCTAATATTCAAACAGCATGGCAGAATTTTTTGCAAATTTTATCTCATGTAATGTCCCCCTCCCCCCTTCAAAGTTTTGACATTTAATGCCTGAACAAGAAGGAAGAAAATTTAAATAATTCAAGAAAAAACACAGAAAATATATACACGGAAAAAAAATATTTCTAAGGCAGAAGAGAATTGTTGATGCATTCAAAAATTTTCCTAACAAAGTTTTTTTTTAAAGGCTTTTATTGGAACATAAGAAAATTGAATTTTTTAAAATTAAAACAAAATTTTAAGGCAATTATAGAAATACTTTAGGCAAATTGGTATCACATTTGTCATAAATTCTTAATGAATGTTTAAGAATTCCCGCGTTTTATTTTTTTAAAGTGATTTCTACGCCTCACATTTTAAAAATTTTATTCTTATAAACACATATACTTTTTAATATATTTAAAAATTCAGCATTTAAAAGAACTCTTTTAATTTTTATTATTTTTAAATTAGTGAAATTAAAAAAATATTTAAATTTAATTAGCGATTTACAGATGTTTTACTATATATTACTATTCTGGTTCTTGTATATAATAGAAAATAAATGTATACTGGGTAATTTTTTAGAACTATTGAATACTTTTTTTACGATATAAGTATTTATAATTAATAATTATCACCATTTATGTTATATCTATTACTATTTTTTAAATATTAAAATAATTAACATTTATCTTCGCATAAAAATAAGTGGTAATTAAAACCATCTGCAAATCGTTTATTAAATTTAAATATTTTTTTTTAAAAGGCATCTGTATTAATATTTTTTTTCTTTTAAAGTTTAATTTTTATTACTATGTATTTCGATAATATTTATTTATTTTTGGATAAAAAAATTAAAAGCATATTAATTAAAAGTATTTGTAAATCTCTAATTGAATAAGAATTATTAAAAAAAGAAATATATATATCCAAGCCAGATTTGAACCCTGACTGTACGCATACGCAACGCTTACCTAGACAATAATGCCCAAGGGAGTCAATTATTGGTATATGAGCTTTACCAGAAGTTTGAGAACGCTTTTCTCGAAATTGACTGGCGATTGCGTTTTAATATTTTCATGAATGAACATTCTATATGTACACTATCCTTATACTAAATCTCATCCCCTTGTTAATCGAAGACGTGTAGTAGGTAAACATTATCTTGGTAACAGGTTTTTTGCTTTGATAATGAATTCTGATGATGATTAGGTGTGTGCCGAAAGTGGCGTTACACCGGTGAAAAGCTTATTATTACAATTTTAAAAGCTATCAAAAGACTCACTATCGAAACATAACTTTCCCATGCACATGTACAAGATGCAAAAGAAGCTAAAGGCAGCGCCAAAAAAAAAAAAAAAAAAAAACATTGAAATAAAATAAAAGCGTCGAGGAAAAGATAATAAAAACATTAAAGATAAATTAGAGCATAGAGGGAAAGACAAATAAAAGAATAAGAAAAATAAAATATAAATAAACATGAACAATAAAGAATCTACACTGGGTCAGCCTAAGTTAGAGTCCATTATCCGGAACAAAAAGCTAGACAGAGCTCTTTTTGTAATTTTTCATACAGAATATTGTCTACTTTTAGCAGCGCTTGAATTTCTCTGAGCATACTTTGAAGAAAGGCAATAATAATGTCCATTTAAAGTTTGACACTGGTAAAAAACATTTACACTTGAAGTACTAAAAAGAATTGCTTTATCATAAGGTATAACCGAGAAAGAGTAATTTTTCTTTTGTCACAATAAAAAAATAATAAAATATAAATAAATAAAAAATTGGAGTGCAAAGATTAGTCTTGATAGGAGATACTAGGATAAATTATTATTCCGTTTGGAAGATTCTACTTTCGTTGTGATACAGGGAATCCAAGATATTTTGGGCTTCTAAAGACAGTTTATTATTTGACAAGATTTGGGAGATACATATAATGAATAAGAGAACTTACATCAAAAAGAAAAGAAACGTAAGCTGTGACTGCTAGCAACTGGTTATGAAAGTTAGTGGGAAAAAAAATTGTTTCCCGCACACGTACAAACCAGTCAAAGCATATCTAATACCTTGTTGATGCAATAAAGATCGAGTTAAGAAAATCAAGAGTGTGAAACCCAACATGCATTGCATGCAAAAACTGCCGAGACCAAAATAAAATAGATATTAAAGCAATAGATAAGGCCGAAGAAAAATGTAATGATATTACAAGGGAAAGCAAGAGCTGCAAAATTATTCTGCATTATCTAAAGAGAAATAATTATGATGACTACAATATTATATAAGGGCATAATTTACACTAAAATGTAAACATAAACATTTTTTCTTGCACAACCATAATTTTTTAATTCTTAATTTTAGACTCTGATACAAAATTTCAGTTTAGTGATGGTTATCTGTTGTTCAGTGTTGAGTTTCAAATTTTTTTATATACTCTCGATTCCCAAGTACAAAAATATTTTTAAAAAAGAAAGAAAGCGTTGCCACAGACCTTTAAGAGCAATATTGGTGGCAAAAAGTATAAAACGTTAGAAAATGTCAAATTTTTAACTAAATACTAAACTAATATTTCAAGCTTCATAGTTTAACAATGCATGTAACTAGCTAATTTTCATAATAATAATAATAATAATTAATAAATAAACAGGAAAGATAAAGTAAAGGCTTTACTAACATTTTAATTCTATTTTTATAAAATATGTTTTTACAATAATTAAATTATACTTGATAATTTCTGGAAAGTATAATTTCGACATAAGACCGTATGCATATCTTGTTTAATAAGCGAGGTGGGCCTTAGTATCAAGTGAGTGAATTTTTCGGTTTTCATGCTAGGAGGCATGAGAAGTGTTCAACCAAAATTTAAAAAAACTATTTTATCCTATGTTATCTGATTGCAATAAATTTTTTATTGGTGGTAGAGATACAGAATTATGTAATAAAGTTCATTCTATTATAGGAATTTAACAATGATTTCAACAAAGCTGGATTCGAACCTTGTTGCTTTATGGAGAGAATCTGAAACAGATAAACATTATAAGGATTTAAAAAAGCCTCAGTATTATTCATTATTAAAGGTATTCAGATTGGAATAAGAGACACAAGAATGCTTTCTCATTCAGTGCACAAGAAATCATTGAATTTATTCTGAAAAATGAATAAACAAAAGTATTACATTTTGAAAGTTGCATGAAGAATTTTCAATGCCCATGGATTTTTTTCTTATTATGTGTTTCCGGCAAATATATATTTCTAAAACTTACAGCATACTGGCATTGATTAGGGTAAGCCACTTCTCATAGATTCTCAACTCAAATAGAATAAATGACATGAACAATTGAGTCAAAAACACCTTTTTTTTTCAGTCAATAGCAAAATACCTCCAATCAAAAAATTGTTCTTCAGATTTGAAATTATGGTTACACTATTAAGGGACAGATTAAATGCTTCTATTCAAGAACTTTTTGCAAAAAAAAAAAAAAAAAAAAAAAAAAAAAAAAAAAACAATAATTACATGTGGAAAGATTTTTAAATTGTGCTTAATTGCATAAAAAATAATCCTAGCAAATCAAATAGTTATATGCAGAAATTGAAAGGTGGAAATTCGGCAATTAATGCAAGGTTCCAGCAGACAAAATTGTAATATATCAGTTTCAAGAACAGATTTAAAAAGGGCCTTCCAGTAAGCTGGTATAATTTACTGTGAATTAAACAAGGTATAACATTTGGTACAAGCAAGGTATAATAATTTATAGCAACAGTTATCCCAGTTTGATACATATGTGGGAAAAACATGCAAACACTCTTGATACAAATGCAAAATGTATGAAGTCAGTTTTGCGAGTAAAAAAATTGAGTAAAATACAAAAATTGCATGATTCTGCATATATGTTTTCATATGTGCATATTTTAAAACTCTATGAATAAAACTATTCTGCATTAGATAATTTAAAAATATTCAGAACTATAGATTATTAATTGATATTATCACAAATTCAATATTTTTCAGATGAAATTATAGAATCAAATGTAATAAGGATTTAAAATTGTAATGTCTTAATCCTAAAAATAATAATGAAGGTTTATTATCAATTAACATTTAAATATCCTCCAAAGGTAAAGGAAGCAAATCCTGTTATACTGTTTAATTTTTTTTCCATCTTATTGTTTAAAATAATCTTCACGGTGATAATGGAAATTTATTTCAAATAAGGGGCAAATTCTGTATTTTAAACAATAAACATTTCTTAAAATCAGTATTATATGGTTGTAGATTTTGGAAAAAATTTCATGCTTATCAAGGTAAAGAAATTTCAGCTTCCTTTTCTCTTTTCCATTTAGAAAAATCTCAACATTAAAGTCAAACAAAAATTTTAAGAGATGCTTTTAGAATTCAACATGCTTTTTTTAATTGAAAGAATTCATTAATAATTAATATATAGCTTAATTTTTATTCAGTCATTCCACAGATTTATTTCATATAATGACATTTTAATAATGCAAAAATATTTAACAGACTGAAGACTTGAAATAGTTGTAAAAATTGGGCAAAAATGAAAAATTTCTAAATTTGTTGTAAGTATTGGTATTACATGGAAATTTATCATTGAAGGTGTTATCTGGAGTGGGAGAGTTAGGGAAAATTTAGTATATTGAAACAGGAAAATTTTGCATTGAAATAATTGAAGCTGAGCCAGTAATTAATTCATAGCTAATCATTTATTTGTATAATAATAAAAATCAACCAGATCCACAATTACTGTTTCATTTTTAATTGATTTTAAGTTAACTATCTTTCTTCCATCAACTGCTAAAGTTAAATTCTCAAAATTTGATCTGATTAACAGATGGAAACAAAGGTTTTTACTGTAAGACGGTTTCTGGCAAAGGTTCAATGAAAATATTTTATGGGACTAAGATATGACATGTTTTCAAAAATACTTAAGTATTCTAATCAATCCAAAATTAAAGTTGCTAAAATAATTTCAGATAATAATATTACCAGATGTTATTGAAAAGTGGATAAAATTAAAACTTTGCGTAGGAAAAAAAAGGAAAAACTTTTGTTGCATTCAAGTTGTAAATAGTGCTTAAAGAAGGCCAATAGAAAGTTTATATCATGTAGAGTTCAAGAATAAATTGTGATCCCTCCGGAGAGGGAAAGTGTTAAATATTCACTAGTTATTTAATAGCTGGTTGCTAGATGGCACCCAACTCTGTGTTTAAAAATTCATGTTTGTATTTCAGTGTTACCTTTGTCTATATGAAAATAAATGTGATGTCTTGAAAGAATTTGTTTCATTTGTATTTAGAACAAAGTCTCATATTAAGACAATATTTTAAAATTAATTGTATTTATATTTATCCAAGTCTATAAATTTTGATTTCAGAAATTCTTGCATATATTATTGCTGAAGTATTTATCAGACACATATAACATATGTTTCCCTGCAGTTAATGAACATGATTAGCATATAAAATATTTAATTTCTTAATGGTTTTACTTTTCTTAATCTAATTGGATGATATGTTTTATTTCAGTTATATGCTTATTACTGATGCAATAAAGAATCCATTAAATGCTTGAGATGTTCATAAATTATATAAATTTTTGCATTGCATGATAGTATCTTCAAATGATATTCAGTTTATATATCTGAGAAATGATAATTGAATATTTGAGTGATACATAATCACAATGATTAAAGGGTAAAAATTAAAACAAATTTTTGACAATAAATAGTTGGTGATTAGGTACAGTCTGAAATAAAATTATGATTCTTTACACAGATGATATAGCAATATCAAGATAAAACCTAATCTCCTTTTGTCTTTAAATACTCAAAAAATCAAAGTGAAGAAATTAAAGAAATTTCTCTTATGCTAAAATCGTAGGAATAATTAGTATAAATAAAAAAATTAAATGCAAAACTAAAATATAAATTCAGTTATAAATCAAGAGTAAATAAATTTATAGTCAACATATAAGTAATATCTACATCCATTTAAATTTTGAAAGCTTTCTTTTGCAAATGGCAGATGAAAGAAAGGCAAGTAATTAAATACAAACCAGGTTCTAATTTTATAATTTTCACAGCTGATAGTTCTCCAGTGCTAATTTTTCTCGCCTGTAAAAAAATAGCTATAGTTATTAACATTTTATTCTTTCTATCAAACTTTAATAAAATTACAATTGCATAGCATTAAAAACAATCACCACTTTCAGTCATTTACTTACTCAGATCAAAGAATCTATAAATATAAAATGCTAACATACATGACACAGAAATCACTCTTAATATATACTGTCAATTGAAAGCCAACAAATGTAAATAATAATTACATGAACATATTAGGTTGCTTCATTGAAAATTTTTCCAACTGCACTTAATTCAATGCCCCATTAATTGATGAAGTTGCATATTATTAGAAAAGCTATGAATACAGATCTTACAATGGCATGATTCAATTGTTTCATTGTTTACCTTAGAGCATTAATGACAACTGTACATTGAGTTCCACAACAAATCTAGAAGGGGGAAAAAATCCCCTGTGTTCCCTAAATTCAAGATATGAGGAAATGTGCAAATGGCACTCATGTGCTAGCTATAATGGAATATAGTTTTAAGGAATGGAAAAGTAAGGAAAAAGGGAACCAATAATTTAACATAATTTGAAACAGCATTTAAAAGAATGTTTATATTTATATACAGAAAAAAACCCAATTTTATCTTTATTATCAAGAACTCAGCAAAACAAAATGCATATATTGTTGGGGGGGGGGGGGTATATTATCCCTCATGCTCTTTAACTATATGTCACACAAAATTAAGGACTCAGGTGAAATAAAACACAAAACATTTTTGTCATCATGATACAAATTATTGAATGATTACTTAACAAAAACCATTACAAAGCAAGATTTTTTTTTTTTTTAAAATCATTCATTCATTTTTTCCAATTCAAGTATTTTGGGCTTCAATTTCTGCAACTTCTTTCAGTGTGCAAGATTCAGATATGGGGGGGGGGTAGGAATAGAGATTGAATATTTCTCTATTTGCCAGACAAGGTGCCAAGGGCTATGCACAAAGAGACAAAGAACTAATTTCTCTTCAACTGTAGAAAATTCGTATCATGAAATGAATTGTAGAATTTTTTTTAATGGTAAAAATGCAGGGGGAAATGAAATATTTTTTAAAAAATTGGAAAACTGTTTATTTATGAACACTTTAGTTAGTTCAATTATATTAAAGTCGTGTTTTGAAATTGGATTTATGGAATAATCACATCTCTGATGTTATCATGAAAACCACTCATCCTTCAAAATTTTCAGTCATGTGCTTTAGCGAGTGAAAAAATTTAGACTTTATTTGGGCATTAATCCCAAAGAAAGAATTTTACTTCAGCTTTTATTTCATAGTATATACATTTTTTTAAAATTTCCATGTGTTATAATTTGTTTTGATTTACTTTGTTACATTCATGTTTTTCTGTCATATCAAATAATAAAGTGAAATTTAAAAGAAATATTAATGCATTTCAAATTAATATTTAACAGTTTAAAACATCAATAACCTGAGCAAATAAGCTCACCACTAAAGATTGCTAGTTCTAAATATAATGATGCATCTATTACTGAACACTGCATCATTTCAGCTCCTTCAGTTTTTCAGAAGGGCAAGTGGAAAGCATAAAAGGAAGAAAAAAATTACTGTACACAAATATTAGCGACTTTACCACGATGTAAACAGTAGACTGCTCAGATTTTATGATATTTATTACATACAGATTTATTTATGTATAATTTTATGTAAAAAATATAGGCTTTGTTTTTAAAATGTAATTTTTGAAAGAACTAATTTTGCAGCTTTGCTACCAGTCCTCTGATATGGCAGATTAACTTAAGATTACTATAATTAGATTACATGCAGAGTTCCAACAATCTTGTTATTTAAAGACTTAATTACTTATTATACACTATTTTTTGAAATATTAACATCGCTAAAGGCACTGTAAAATGAAATCAAATCATAATCAATACTTTTTTCCATTAAAAAATCAATATATTTAAGATAATGAATAATATTACTAAGAATATTTGTTACAAATATAAAAGCAAAATAGAAGAGAATGTAATTGTTAAGTGAATAGTAAATATACCTTTATATTAGAAAATATTCTCCTCAGTCAAACTGAATTATAGCTTTTATTTTGGGTTATGTGTGGTCCTTTTAATTCAACTAGCAGGTAGAACACACTTGAGGTGCACATTAATTCCCTGTTATTTTTGTATCGCAGCATATTATTGATAAATAACAATTTTAACTTATAAGAACAAAAATATGTCAATTTGATGCTTGCACTAGCATATTATATGCAACAATAGATATAGCAACATCATCAAAATAAATTATGCAGTTAAAAATTAAATAAAAATCATTTTAATACCTAAATTCATATGAGTCTGAACATGGAAATAATTAGAATATAAAACCTTATGAGTTTGCATTGAAATAAAATAATAGCTTGATAACTGTGAAGATTTATATAATGAAATGAAAATGTATTATGTTTCATCGTGTTTAGATTCAAACTATTAAATTTGTAGTAAATATATATCTAATTGCTCATCAAATGAATAAAGTGTTTTCATTGCTTTATGTAATGAATAAAATATCATTGAAGGATAATGAAAGCAAATACATGAAAAAAGAACAGAGGTAGGAACATTAAATGTGTAAGCAGTTTATGACATTAATTCCATAACCTTAACAGTCATGATCATTCTACTGTATTTTTAATATTCCGACAGTGAAAAATTTTCTTATACTACCTAACTATTTCTAGCTATTATTGCCACTGCTTTTTCAATGAAAAATAAGATAGACATTTTATTTCAAAATAAAACACACTTTTCATAGCATATTAATTGTTAATTATTTTACAGGTGGAAACATTAATAAAGCTGAATGAACTATATAATTTTGCCTGCTTCAAAACAAATTTTTAGAAATATTACATAAAAATGATTTTTAAAAAACACTTCTTTTGTTAAAATTTTTTTAATGTTCAAAATTTTATTAAAAATCTTTAAAGTAAAGAATTATTTTTTTCTTCCTTAAAAAAATTTAAAGTGCACTCATAAGCAAAATAAAATATAATCTACTAAACAATAAATAATACTAGTTTAATTCAAAAAGTAAATAGTTTAAATTTAGTATTCATTACAACATATTTGGGGAGGGGCACAAGTTATCTGTTTTGGACAGTGTTTATTTAACTAAAGTATACTGATTATAATAATTAAAAAGGAGGAAAAAAGGTAATTTTTTCCTACAAGCATGAGACAATTCTGAACAATTTTGTACTTTTAAAAATATTAATAAATGAAGACTGTATTCAAATAAAGTAAGAGTCAATAAAAGAAAATATATTTTATGACAATGACAGAAAATCAGCATCAGAAAATTTATAAATTGTTTTAAATAAAAGATCTTTTAACTCTATCATATTTTCTTGGAATAGAAAATAATCATTCATGTAAGTTGAATCCCATTACTTAGCACAAAGAAAAGTCTTTCTGTACCTCAATCTGCTGTTAAAATTAAATACAAATAGCAAAACAAAAAATACTCTGAAGAGAGTCTCAGCTGGCTACACTCCAGATTCTTGATGGAGGTTAGTAACCTTCAATGAAACTCTTCTGTAAAGTAGCAATGAACTAAATAGCCATACATTTAGGGCTATTAAAATCAGAACAACATAATTGAAATCAAAATGTAAAAAATATTTGAAACCTAAACTCAAAAGTAATGTTCCCATGTAAGAGTTAATTATTTAATGAAACTGATTAAAATATTTACACATTATGTTCAATACATTTTATTAAAAACTGATTCAAAATCAATAGTCTTTGATTACTATTTTTAATCACATAAAAATAAACATAATATTTAAAAAACAAGAAGAAAAAAATATTTAACCATGTTGAAGACTATCTTTAAAAATGTTTTGTATTTTGGTAACATAAATTATTTAAATCTATCAGATATGAAATAACATGCAATAAAACCCTCTTTAATATAGAATAAATAAAATAACTATCAATAATATTTGGCAATAAAAGTTGAAGAGAATAATTAAGATGTTCAATACATCATTTAGCTCCATGATAGAAATGGAGAAAAATTAAATATTGCAATTTCTGAGTTTTAATGCAACAAATCTTTTTAAATTGTATTTATAAGTAATAACTACCATTATATAAAAATACAAGGAAGCTTATGGCCTGAAAATGCACTTTTCATTAGCACACTCATTTTCAATAATCATGCTATATATTAAGAGGATATAAATGAATTGTCAAGTTATTAGTAATTTTAATGCACCATATATAATTTTTTTAACATTTATTCCATAAAAGAAATATAATTTCTAAAAAATTATTCTAGTAGTAAAAATCTCTTTAAAAGAAAAGTAAAAGAATAATCATGCCACAACTAAAATAGAATTGGAGTGAACATATAATTGATTAATTACAATATGAAGACATCTTACTTAGTTTATCTCTACATAGATATAGAGTCAAAATAATCTGATCCATGGAAGAAAAATGAAACCTACATGATGCACTAGAAAAATTTCACCTAAATTGTGAACTAACTTTCATTGGATTAAAATGATGGGGAAAAATATGTTTCTAAATAAAGAGCACAATAATTACAAATATTGATTCTCAAGTATGGTTTATACATATTCCAAGTTCATAGAATCAATATTAACGAGCAATAATTTTATTTTTTCAAAATGCAATGTAATGAAATTAATTTTGAGCAATTTATTATTTTTTCAATAAAGCTTCAATAAAGACTAAGTAAATAGATAAGAAAATAAATTATTACTATTTGTCATGAAATATACATAACACTTTTGTGGATGATTTGAAAATAGCCAATAAAAGAATACATCCATGCTCAAAAGACATAATTAGTAATCGGTGCAGAAAGAAATACACACCTCTCTGTAATTACATTACAGTAAATATTTCATACAATTAATCAAAAGGTACACATCAAATATCACTTGACTGATGGAATTATACTGAAACAGATGTGAAAAACAATGCAATTTAAATTAAAACATGATAAATTTAATTACTCAAGTTCAAATTCAAACAACTTTCCCACATTTGTTGTGAACATATACTTGAATTTTTATAGAAATATGCTACTTGAATATCAGATATTAGTTGCATTAATAAAAAAATACTTTTACTAAGTTAAGCATCAGTGAATGATGAACCTACAACACTCCTGATTCGTTATACATAAACATATATTTGTTACCACATGCATATATTCGTTATTATCTAAACACTGAAACGTTATAAAATTTTTATCAACTTTTGAATGCAATATTTAGCACTTAATTAAATATTATAATTAGTACAAAAATAAGAAAACTTACTTTGTAAACATCTCCATAGGTACCACTACCAATACGCTGGATAAGGTCATATTCATCTTGAGGATTGCGTCTAGATATTTCCAGTCCAGTAGCGGATGCCATTTCAACTAGCCGCACATTTCGATTTTAAAAAAAATTAAAATTTAAGAGTTTTGATCTTCTTTCACACTGCTTTTAATAAACCCAGGAATTCAAGTCATCCTTCAAATTCAATGCATGATTGTTTGTTTCTATATAAAAACTGGTATGAGTATAATTTTAAATTTTCTTTGTTTAACACTGCAAAATCCGATTAATGCAAAGCAACTGATTTTCAATAATCAGAAATCAAAAGAAGCAAATTCTATGTTTTAACGTATCCCCACACGGTTATACATCCACTTGTTTAATAACAACAGCAATATTCAGAGGAGGTGGAGGAGGTAATGAAGAGTGGAGACAAGATTTGTGGTATTTTTGCTACAGCTGAAAAGTTGGCTTTCTCTCTATTTCAGGGTATTGATTTTCCCCCTCTTAAATATTTTACTTTTGAAAATAAATGTGAAGCAAAAGAAGTTCTTGCACTAAAACATTAACTATTCCCTGAAAGATTAAAATAACTAATGACCTTGCAATACACATCAAAGAGAAAATTTTCCAAATGAAATTTTCTTCGTTTCGAAGCACGGTGGATGAGTGTATGTAGTACAACTGAAATATGAGGTAAAAATTGTGGTGGATATTCCATTTCAGACAAACTATCAGTATATCCTCTGCGCAAATATATTTATCTTTCGGGAAATTGGAGGGAAAAGCATACTAGATTTCACGAATACACACGAAGCTGACAGGAAGGCTTGCCCTTACAATGATTATTTCTTCCTTCCCAATTATTGTATAATTTGCAATTCTTTTTTTATAAAATTGCTAAGACTAAAGTTTCTTAGTTATATAAGTGATAAATTCGTGTCTTCCTTGGTTCAAAAGGCTGCTACATTGCTTTCGATATACCGAACATCAGGATAAACTGTACAGCACATCCGAATTAATCCTATAAAAGATAAAAACTACTCTTTTTAAAATTCGTTCCACTTTGTACAGTTGCTTGAAAAAATATATGAGCACCGTAACCCCAATAAAAATTTGCCAAAAGTGGAAAACGACCTTTTTTTACGATTGCAAATGAACCGTTTCTTGTTCTGCCCCAAAGATTTACCCGAG
>JAPMOQ010043401.1:2632716-2644096 GCA_026543055.1 Argiope trifasciata | reverse complement strand
TATATATATATATATATATATATATTTATTTATTTATATATATATATATATATATATATATTACTAATCTACCATATACGTCTCTATTATTAATCTTCTAGGCATAATATTCCCATATTATTGAATGTGCTTTTCTGCATCGCGATATGATAATGACAGCAATTTTCTAATTTTATTTTAAGTTGCAGGATTTTAATTCTCGATTAAGAATAATAAAAAAATTATTTTGACTCATTTGGCAAATAATTTTTTAGTTTTACACACAATTAAATAAAATAATAACAATAACTAAAATACTGTTAAACACATCTGACTGAAATTTTGCATGTGATTTATTAGTACTATTGTTTAAGGACAGAGCAAAATGTTTAAGATCATGTATTGTGCAGTTATGCGCTTTTGAGATTTCAAAGCAATCTAAAATCTCCCCCTGCCTCAGCAGAACGTTTCGACTTTGACTATTATACTTTGAAACGCTTAGAACGCTAAGTCAAACTTTTGCTTAGGTTCCAAGCCAATACGTTTTAATGTAAACTGTATGCGTTTTTAAAAATTGCGCTTAAATTTAACACTTGCGTTTAGAATGCCATTACATTTGCAAAGTATAGGAGTCAAAGTCGAAACTACTTTTTAGGGCTGGGCTGTACAAGAATCTAAATAAATTTTAATAGTTTTTCAATTTTTCAAACCTTGGCTCAGATATCAGCAATGCTTTCTCTACCATTTGATCAAAGCTTTGAACACCCCTTTTTTGTGATGTTTCCTCAGTAGATTCATTATAAAGTAATTTCCATTTTCTATGTGTACATTTTCCCCTTGCCTTGATTCCTCATCTAAGTCTTTGTCTTCTCATTATCGCCGATTTGGAATTCATCAAAATATTTTCCCTTGCATATTTTTCATCAGATGAAATGCTCTTAGAAAAATAAAATCAATCTCTTCCAGAAGCATTTATGCCACCATTATGCGCCTCTTTACTCACCAAATTAATTAAAGAATACTGCAGACCATCTTTTAGTAGATCACGTAAAAAGATTCAAAGAAAGTCTGACATTTTGTGAAGTTATTATGTTCGCTTGTGGCGATGGGTGTTGGCGGAATTGTGCAAATATGTAGGTTGAATTTCGCCAAGGATTGAACCTGCGCTGTTTGGGTTTGAAGTCCAGCAATTCAACCATTCAACATAAGCGAACGCTGATGTCTAGTGTCTGTTACCGACTTATTAAGATGTCACCACATATACTCCCCTACCAGTGAGCGGTAGAAACGAGCGAATTTTATAGCTCTCAGTGTTATGGCGAGAGAGGAGAGTGTTTCGGTACCGCCAAGTGTAATGGCAAGCGAAGAGAGTTGCTGCTGCGTCAAGTGAGTCTAACAACTATGTGTTGGTTGCGTTTGCTGCGGGTAGGTGGCTCCACGACAGCTGTTTGAACGTTCATAGTCCGAGGTCACCAATGTGGCGATAGGTGTTGGCGGAATTGTGCCAATGTGTAGGTTGAATTCCGCCAAGGATCAAGTCTGCGATATTTGGGTTTGAAATCCAGTATCTTGACCAATCGACAAAAGCGAACGCTGATGTCTAGTGGTTATTACTGGTTTATTAAGATGCCCCCACACTCTTAAATTTATGATATGCACATACTCTAAATAAAATCTGGAATTCTTAGACAGAAATCATGACAACACACATGAAATACGTCTTTGAATACTGGAACCAACAACGTACTTTTGCTTGTGCATGTTTTAAATTTTTTTTAAATATGGAAATTTTAAAATTCTCTTATATTTAGTTTTAATTCTTTGAATTTCTTTTATCTAGAAAAGGAAAATGAACCACTCCAAATTAAAATGAAATGTGTGCTTCATTAATGCTGCAATAATAATGATGATAATAAGAATGTATATATATATATATATATATATATACTTAACAAAACACATGTTTCAGCAAATTACTTGTGATATGACATGTACAATTTATTAAGTAAATTGGAGGCAATGAATCATCAAATACATTTAATTCGAGTGCAAGGAATATACATTTAATATGTCTATATTCAAGGGATCTCAATAACATTTATATATCCATTTTAAAAGAGGGGTAAAGAATTTTTCTGAATATGACATAAAAATTTATTTTGGAAAAAAATTGAATCGACCCTAAATTTAGACGAAGAAAAACTAGATGGTTAATTATAAACGACATTTATTTACTAAATTACTTCAAACTACATAGTACGTCCTCTTAAAAGATTTGAATGATTTATTCCCATATTGTAAACAATTGTATTGTTTTTTTAAGTACTCACTAGAATGTGATATGTCGGATCAAAGACGGATTTTGAAAATCATCGAATTGAAACACACGTTTCTATAAGTTATTTACGTATTACGCAAGATCAAAATACAATTCCAAATTTTCATTTCGGACTATTTAATAATGTTCCTATTTGAAAACAAAATAATAAATATCTGCATTTGATAGATGCAGTTTGAAATGGAAAAGTTCAATTTTTTTCTTTTAATTATTAATATTTATTTATAATATTTATTAATAATTAAAATATCTGATTGAATAGCCATGAAAATGGTGAAATATAGCTGCACAGGGAAGAGATTTGTTTGAGAAACGAATTCCGGATATTATCAGGTCATATTTCAATTAAAACAAAAAAAAGCTGAAATAAATATTTTAAAATTTAAACTTACTTTAAGCTCCATTTTGAATTCGTGACGTATAATGAAGATTAACTAATTCATTCCAAAACAATTTCATTGTTGGTAAAGATAATAAATTTTTCCTTAGAAGCAAGTCCAATAATGATCATAATAACCATTAAAAATCTTTAAAAACAGATTGTAAAAAGAAAATGGTCAATAAGCAGGGGTTATTGCCTTTTTCGAAAATAATCTTATTTACAAAAATTTGCTATAAACGCATTTAAGAAGGTAATTCTAATGCTAGTAAGTCTATAAAGTCATTGCATGTGAAATATTTAGCTTTCTAGAAGTTATTTCGACTTAATTACGATCGCTTTGACTTTCTCGTTTGACTCTATTTGATATTATGATTATCTAAAAAGTGTCTGCCTGATTCGGATATCATTTGAAAACGTGATTATTTTATCATAATATATTACATCCAAGTTTACTCTAGAAAACTTTGAGTAAGAATCTCCTATTTTATTGCTGTTCCTTGTTTACACCAAGGCGGGAAACTTTTGACCTTTCCGCTATGGTAAACATGTTAAAAAAATTCCCGATTAAAATATTTCGAAATGGAAACAAATAATTTAGAATGATTAAATCTTCGACAGCTAAGAAATCATAAGATTTTGTTTCTTAATATCATTCATCTCAATGTCCAAATCGATTGATCATTGGTGCTAATGCACCATTCCAACATTCATGGCGTGTTTTGAAAATTGTAAAAAAATTTAAAGGCAAAAATAATCAGGAAGTATGAAATATATTCTCGTTCATTGCTTATGGAACTCGATGCATTTTACAAAATCTTTTGTAGTTTTACTGTAATTGTAATGTATGTTTTAAGCTTTATTAAAAACTTTTCAGAAATAAAGCATTTCGGAATTAAAAATTAATGTACTAAGTATATACTACTCGTTTTTATTTCGCCTAAAAATTTAATACAAAAGATTAGACTGATTGTTTTAGGCCACACTTAATTGCATAGGCACAGTACATTTTATTTATGCAGCATATTTTTTTGAAAATATAATTAATTTCCAAAATTACTTTCGTTTCCGTTATTCACTCTGCACAAATCGGAATTTTTTTTATTTTCATTCTGTTATTCTATGTAAAAATTCTTTAGCTCCTATGTTTTGACGGACCATTCTTAAATACAAAGAAAACTTTTACATTTTGTAATTCATATTCACGGAGAAAATTGAAATTCGTTATTATTTAATATAATTTCGTCAATTTGAAACTTCTATAATACACAAATGTCATAAAAACAGCTGCTTCACGTTAAAAAATAAAACAATTTTCATTTTTATTCTTCGGTGTCCTTTACTTAATAAATAACACTTTGAAATTATCCAGTTGAATAGAATTAGTAGATCACTTAAACAAGAAGTAATTAATTATTCAGTTGCAGACGAGCTTTTGGTGTATGTAAATTGAGGATTCTGATTGCGTTGTTGTATTTGCTCTTGGATTCTTTTTTGTAAGAATTGTTTCACTTTCTTCTTATGTTGCATATGCTGTCGAAGCCTTTTAGGAGATTGCCCTTGACGAAGAAATATCTGAAATGAAATAAAAATATCGTACAATAAACAATGTTATACTGTTTGTGAATTATAAAAACGAATAAACATGGATAATGTGGAAATATCGCCTTTATGTGCAAATCATTCATAATTTTTTTTACCTATTTACCAACGAACTTGAACTGTTTAACTTTTATCGAACGCATGCTGGAACTAAGAAATGATATACACCTAAATTGTGTTCGCATATAAGTTATAAATATTTCATGGATCTGAACTCTTCGTTCCTTTGGGCGCAAAACGAGAATGGTTTAGCCATGTTTATTTTTAAACAGAGCAAAACGAACTAAGGTGATAACACAAAATGTTCTTGAATATGTGAAAATACCGTTTAGCGATTTGTCAGAGCACCAAATTGCCTACATCTTCTGTACTGTTTACTACGAACCAAGGTACAGATACAAATGGACTTCTCCTTGAATTAAGCATATGGATATGTTGGTGAGTATTGAGGAACATGTTTTTGCGTATGAGTGCCAGATACTTTAGAAAAGACCCAATACATTGGGCCTTTTCAATCATTAATTTAGAACAGGACCTCAACAAAATATTGCTTCTATGGGCATCAAAATACTCCATAAAAGAAAAATTGCTTTCTGTTTAGGATGAAATTTTCAATCAAAATATAATTGGCTATCAACGTATTATAAACATAACATAAACCATTCGTTATTCAAATAATTGATGATTAAACAGATTTGTTTCTGTTTTTCCAGATGATGTGTTTCGAATATCCAGATCACTTAGAATAAAGAACCTTTTTCATTTCTTGTTGAAATGAAGAATAACTGGCAATGCAAACGCAAAGAGTTTTATTTGGAGAATTATTGCTTCTAAATAAGTTCAATAATAGTGCTTTTAAGGTTTTTAAATAATATAAATATAAATATCAAATTTTTTTTTTCTTAAACTTGGCAAAATATTTAAAATGATTTTTTCGTAATTTTTAACAACAAATTTTATTGTTTTAATGGAAATTAAACTGATTTCATAGTTTCTGAAATTTGTTTAATCATGTGATCTTTTTCCATTGTCGAAGCTATTTTAGTCAATAAGTGAAGTTTGATATATTTCCTATTTATCAACAATTTAATATTACACATTTCTTAAAATAGGTTTTTTTTTTATCTTAAACTCAATCACGCCCTAAGTTATTTTTTAATTCATTTGATAAGCTTTTTGTAATTAAATATTTCCTCACACCAATTCCAAATAAACTCTTTTTATAGCAGGATAAATGAAAAATCAATTTTCGCTTTGCTTTCTAATTACATATTTTTAGAAAAATTTTCCCTTCATCAATCAATATAAATTGGTGTCTTTTTCAAACATTTTGATTGAGAAAAAATGAAAAACAACCAGGAATAGACATTCATCTCAGAACCTTTAATATTAAAATGCATTACTTTAAATGTAGGCATAGGAAAAGTTAATTACTTTTCTCACGAATTTCAATTTTCATATTTTTCACTCTTATAAAATAAAAAAAGGTGAAATTTTAAAGAGTTATGCATCCTAAATTAAAAAGAAAAATTGAATTAACTGTATAAAATAATTCAACTTTCATGCACTTCATATTTTAATTTTATCAAAGAAAAAAAATTATCGAAGTTTAGATTTTAACTACTTACGTATAAATAATTAAAGAAAGATTTTTTCTCTAAACTATATATTTTTTCTTTAAAAATAGATTTTTTTAGCAAAAAATGACGCTTAAACTTTCGAATTGTAAAAGTTTTTTTTTTTAAATTCTTATTGTTATAATGGAACAAGTAATTCCATTAATTTTTTTAGCGATTATAGTTTCAATTGCTTCTAGCCTTTCTAAAAAATGCTAATTAGGTGTAATTAAGTTTTCTATTTTGATTTCCCTTTTTTTTTTAAAAAAAAATTAAGTTTATGAAAGTCAATTTTTAAAAAATGTATGAAAAAAAAGAAGAATTTTCTTACACTTGATATTGAAATTTAACATCGTTATGAACAACGTTGTAAGGAAATATATTTTTTCCCTAAAAATTTGGTGCTTAGGGAAAAATGAAAGATTGCCATCCTACGTAGCAGAAAATGACACGCTCACAATCTGAATCAAATGGAGAAACCAAAAAGGATAATGACTTCCCGAGGCGCAACGTTGTTCCTGACAGCAGTTAGTAGGATTTGAGAGTTATTCGGGTAATTAGGATGCTGCTTGGAAAGGCTGTCGCTAACCACTTTTCTCCCATAGAAATGACAAAAATTTTATTCCTTATCATTTTTTTTCTTTCTATCTTGGCTTTCTTGTTTTACGATGAGTGCTTGAAAATCGAATCGAGGAAGAGACTTAAAGAATTACGATATTCGAAAGACAAAGATTGAGTAAATTCTTACTATAAAAACGTTATGAGTTTTATTGACAGATTAATTCATCTAGTTGTTGGATTTGCCTTCTCATTCATAAAAGTTTTACATCAAAAATTGAGTAAAAATTGGCGTTTTCTCATATCCGACTATTTTTTCTTTTTCTTCTTTTACTTTGAAAGTTTCTAAAATTTTAAATCTTTATTATTTATAAAAAAGGTTTAAATTTTTATTAAAATTTTTATTATAAATAAGAAATTATAAGTCTTTAAAATGAAAAAAAAATTAAATTTATATCTTTATTATAAATGAGTCATCTCTGGAGTAGACGTTGGTGAGTTCTTATAAAATTAAAATAATGACAAAGAAAAGTATAAATAAGTGGTTATTTTTTAGCAGAAATAACATATGAACTTAGTTAATAGTCGCTTAGTCTGTGAACTCTAAGTAGATATGGTTCTTAAGAGATTTTTTTATAAGTTAGCTGAATTGACCCAACCACCGTGACCCTAGATAATCTTTTCACAATAATAACTTCTCTTTACTCTTAAAACTGATTAACTTGATGGTATTGTAAAAGTTACAAAGCGTATAATTCCGCCCAGAAAAATTATTCTGAAATTATATTCTAAATGTAATGTTCATTGTAATGATTTCAAAAATGAGTTCCTTTTAAAAAACTGAATTTTTTATTTTTTAAATTTGTGATATCAATAAATTTCCTCAATGAGTTTGATCTTTTCACGTGATTGAATCTTGTTCTCATTCTAATTACTCAATAAGTATTCACATCATAACTATAAGATTTGATAGTCACATTCTGGCTAGTAAATTTTATTTGTTATCGTTTTGACAGTTTAAACTACCATCAAATATCCAACGTATTTTACTTCTATTGAAGGTCACATATGCGGCTGGCTCCCTCTGATATAAGAAAAAAAGATGATTTCATCGTAAAATTAAAGTCAGAATTTCACTATAATGCATAAAGAAAAAAAAAGTACGCTTAGATATAAAATATGGAGAATTCTTCCGAAATATTTTAGAAATTAAAAAAAAGCCTTCATAAAATGCATGTTTTAACAGAAGAGGATTTTATAAAAACTACGCAATAAAAGTATTACAGTTTCACTATAAAATACTTTATGTATACCGGATTTGGTTTCTTCATCTTGCCCTGCTTCTTAAGTTTTTTGTTTGCTCCTGAGAAGATTTTATCAAATTCATCTTTACTATTTCCTGCACTTTTCTTCCTGGAGTTTCGATTGCCTAAAAGAATAAAGATAACAAGGATTCATCGCAATAGAAGGGAAAGAGGGCATTCACTCAAATTACAGCTATCTAAATTCATCAAAAGGTAATTTATAGAAATTCATCAAATCACATGAGCTTGTTATTAGTTGAAAAAAGAATATTTCAATGTACAAATTTTTATGACAAAATTTGTCAAAAAATTTATGCCATAAAAGATAAAATTTAAGATAAAAGTTCGTTCGACTCAATTTTTTTGTCTATTTATACTATTGGCTATTTGCAAAATACTTTAGTTAAATATAATTCCTAAAGAAATGGTTATTGTCAAAGTCGTTCCAATTCGTAGGGGAAACAAAACCATTTGTTTAACTTTTTTCCTCTTCTGCCTGTTGAAACGAATGTCTCCGTTGACAACAGGATGTTGCGAAAATGCAACCATGCGTGAAATAGTACTAAAAATGATTTGGGACATGACTAACTTGTTCGTATGACAGAACAATTGATTTTGGAAAATTTTAACTTCATTAGAATGACAATCATCTGTACAGTTTTATATTTCATTCATTACTATTCCATTAGGGATTTAATGAATATTTGGTGAATGCGTTTTATTTTGGAGTCAACGGCAGGTATCAGTAGATAAAAATGTTTTTATTATGCACTTCATAAAGCTACAAAAGTGCAATATACTTTTAAATAATCATCAATTAAGACGTTCGCCATTGCGTTTTACATGGTTTGAAAAATCATCCGTACAATTCTATATTTCATTCATTACTATTGCATTAGGAATTTGATGAATATTCAGAAAATGTAAATATTCGGAATCTATAATAATCAATTAATAAAATATCCGGAATATATAAACATCAATTAAAAAGTTCGCCATTGCGTTTTAAATGGTTTGAAAATATTTTTCTTTTTTTTTTTTTATATCAATAAGAAATGTAGCTATCTCATAAAATCATGAAATTGACTCTCGTCGCGAAAGCAGTAAGACACAAACCAGTTTTAGTATGGGAATAAGTGATACATTGATGCTCAAAAATATCCCTGTGGAAATGGATCCTCATCGCGAAAACGGTAAGACAAAAACCAGTTTTAGTATGGGAATAAGTGATACATTGAAGTTCAAAAACATCCCAGTGGAGAAGCGGTGACATACATTGGTGTAAAAAATTAAGAGAATTTTTATATTTTATTTACGATCTCCAGAACTACTAGACAGATTTTTTAAAAAATTGGTGTGGACATAGGTTGATATGACGCAAACAAAGTAAACATACATCAGTTATAATGGACACACATGTTTGTGCGTAACACTCATGGAACTCTGAAGGTCAGAAACAGCGATTGCAGAATACACAAAAGAAATGGGTTGATAGGGGGTATGGTCCCCTCTTACAGCTATACACGCCTTGCAACGTGATGTCATAATGGAAATAAGGAAGTTTATCAGTGCATGTGGCAATGGGTCCAAATCATTCACCAACGCGGTTTTCAGTTCCTGGTCCTCGGTGGGGGGGGGGTTACGAATTGCAATTGCCCTCCCCAGAGCATCCCAGACATACTCTATAGGGTTTAGGTCTGGAGACCTGACTGGCCTCACTTTCGAGAAATTCGCCGACCAGAACAGCTCTATGTGGCCTCGCGTTATCGTTCATTAAGATGACTACGGGGTCCACTGTACCCTGGAAAAGGCGAACATAGGGCTCCAAGACCTTATCACTGTACTTCACACCAGTCATAGAGCCTCTGTCAAAGATGTGGAGAGGTGTGAGGCCGTGTAACCTGATGCCTGCCCAGACCATTACACCGCCAGCGCCATAATTGTCGATTTCGAGGACATTGGAGGGTAGCAACGGGTCCCGTTTTAGCCTAAACACCGGCTCTAGCAGCATTTTCATATGGAGAGAGCCATGGACCAGAACCAGGACCACTCTAAAACTTAGCATATCTTAATAATCGTTTCGTATAGCTCAAAAAGTTTGAGATGGAGCACATATCCCAACATTTTCCCATACAAAATGTATATTGCTTTATGCGCCACATTCAGCGGTGTGTGTTTCTTTAAATCTTATTTCTGCAGTCATTTTCAATCACTCCAGAGGAATAAGTTAATTTAAACACAGCCTTTTAATTCCACTCTCAGAATAACGCAGTCCGGCTATTTGAGGGCAACATGAAAACTGAGTTTAAGTTATCCGACTACGTTTGAAGGAAAATTTTTAAAAAATTGGATTTTTTAAAAACCTATTTATGATTTTTAAATCTATTATCAATTATAAATACTAAAAAATTATTTGAAAATGTAATATATTTTGAGAAATGGGAAAATGTGTAGTCAATTTTAAAGAAATTTTACCAAAATGGTTGACATTCTACACAAAATGGTAATGCAGCAATCCTATTTTTCTTTGCACACAAGTTATTAAAGATGAATGAAATGAACCAAAATCTAAGAAATATTTGGAGATGCAAGGAAGTTATGGGTAAAAGTATGCGCATATATGCATTTTTTCCATTAGTTTATAACTTAAGTTTTCAAAAAACACCTATAAAAGAAAAAAGTATTTCACCAACAATATAACTTTTGGTTCATTTCATTGCCTGTATTATTTAAAACACCCACTGAAGTGATTATCTCGACTAGTTTTAGGGATATGGTGGAGAATTTTTATGAAAATTAAAGTTTTGAGAAAATTGAAGCTAAAGACAAATTTTAGTTGAAAAATCTGTGATCCTGGATGATAGGTCAGACCTTCCTTTTCTTAGAAAAGATAAACTGTTTCGGAAAGAGAAATGTCTGAACTACAAGAAATACTAAGAATTAAAAACAATCGCTAATGTGATCGAAAATCAATCTTTTCGATCTAATTGTATAATAAACTGTTTCGGGAAGAGAAATGTCTGAACTACAAGAAATAATAAAAATTTAAAAAAAATCGCCAATGTGATCGAAAATCAGTCTTTTTGACGTAGTCGAATACCTTAAAAAAGTCACTTAAAAGTCACTTATTTTTTAAGATTCTAATCTTCTTGAAGAGATTTCTAATCTTTTTACCTTTTTTCTTGGCTAATAATGGAGTTTGAACAGTTGGTTCAATGTTTGGAGTCGGCATCATGTCCTCTTGCTTAGAAAGAATTAATCTTTTGCTTCGTTTCTGCATTTCTTCAGTTTGATAAGAGTCTAATGGGATCCACCACTAAATTAAAAAATGACAAATAAACCGTTCGTTCATAATTTAAACAATGAACAAGAATTTTAAATTTTATGTCAATTATCTCAAGAAAACTGAAAACTAAAGTGCTCCTCTCAGTCAACTAATGTCTATTTGATTTAAGTTCAAAATTTGCTTATGAATAATTCAAAGTTAATGTCTATCTGATTTAAATTCAAAATTTGGTTACGAATAATTCAAAGTTAATGTCTATTTGATTTAAGTCCAAAATTTGCTTATGAATAATTCAAAGTTACTGTCTATCTGATTTAA
>JAPMOQ010043401.1:2602919-2632706 GCA_026543055.1 Argiope trifasciata | reverse complement strand
CAAAATTTGCTTATGAATAATTCAAAGTTACTGTCTATCTGATTTAAATTCAAAATTTGCTTATGAATAATTCAAAGTTAATACCATTTATTTTATATATAAATTTCAAATTTATGAATGAAATGTTTTTAAATTTAAGCGTTTTAATTTTTCTTAGTATCTAAAATTATTTTTTTCAAAAATTATTTAATATATAATAAATGTTGGATATAATTTTTCTTCTGTTTCCTTTATTATCTTTTTAATGAAACTATTACAGGAAATTTCCTTATGGAAATATTCTTTAGATTTTCTTCAAGACTTTGCTGTTCCGTTCTTTTTTTTTATTATTATTATTCTAAATTTTGTTGCAAGCTTAAATGCTTTGAACTTAAAATCTTTTCAGCCGGGTTTTTTTTTTTTTTTTTTTTTTTTTTTTTTTTTTTAATAATAGAACTGTTTGCAAGAATTTTTTTTGCATCCATCATTTTATTTTATACAGGATCAAATCTGAGTGATTTCGGTCAAGAATATAAATTAGAATTAAAAGTCAGAAAAGTAGTGGAGCTATTTTGACATATAAATGATCGTATCGAAAAATTTAATGGCAATTAAAATGCCTAATTTAGCATCATACAAATGGTTGCAAGTAGTATCAAATTAGATCAAGATGCCGTCCTGATTAAATTTTTTAATACTATTATTGCTCATTGTATTATTCTCTAATTTTAAATTTCATTATGAATTGCACAGATATGTCGATAGATTTCAAAAAACATTTAGCTAGACATTTAAAAACAGGAAGTTAATTTCTGACATTATCCAATACATTTTTTGGCGCAGATGAATACAGCTGATATTCAAGAAAAAGTTGTTTTTACTTAATGGTAAACTTTATTTATATTTATTTTATTCTTCATATATATATTTTTATTCTTCATTTATATTCTCCTTTTAGCTTCAAATTCAGTTATTTTTCAGATTATTTTATGCTTTGGTTATTAATAACCAAATATAACATGATAACGTATGATATAATAAAATTTAAGATAATTTGCTGTTATAGAAATAGAGACATTCGACAAACCTTATATCCTAAAGGATCGTCTGACAAATGAGTCTTCGGAATAATGGAACTTTCTGCATAGACACCTGTAAAAAATAACAGCCATAGTTAAATTTAAAAAAAATTAACAGATGACATATTCATAAACAGATTACTTATCAATTGAAATAACGCATATTTTCCTAACACAATTAAAGAGTTTGGGGGGTATTTTTTCGAGTGATAATAACTGCTTGAAATTTTTTTCATGCATGATATTTATTGGTGTACAACAGATAGAAACGTTTTGCTGAATATCCTTAACTAAATTTCAAGGTGAATTTACTAGTTTTTTAGAGAGGGAGATTATCTTTTCTTTCGGATTCTGTTTAGTTTAGTTATATTAACGTCCCGTGGTAAAGCACCACTAGAGCTATTTGGGGACGGACCTTGTCATTTTGAACCACTGTCAGACGACGAGGACGACACCTGAACTTGCACCCGCCTCTCCACACCACACCAGCAAGAGGATGTTTGGCCTGACAAATTTAACGTGCAAGAGAGCCCCCTCACACGACGGTTCTTCGGTGAAATCGAGTCTCGAACCTGAAACCCTCCGGCTCCGAAGCCGAGACCGCACCACCAGGCCACCTCTGCCTTCGGCTTCTGTTACAAAAAATCAATTCAATTGCGTTGTGGAATTAGCTTTTAAATTAGGGTATAGCCTGCAGATAGCGAAATTTTCATATTGTCTACAAAGTTAGTAAGTATAAAAAAATGTACTTTAAATCAGTCTTTGTTATTTTACTTATGAAAACAATATCAGAGTTGAATTTTTATGTTATAAACATTGTTACTCTGAAAAAGAAACAAACATCGAAAATTTACAACATAAAGAGATATATACACAATCATATAGATGAATTCTAATCAATATATCATAAATCAAATTTCCAGTATTTTCAATTCTCATTTCATCTATCACTTACAATCTTAATAAGTGATATTTCGATTTAACTTCTAAATCAAAATTATATCTATTTCTATAATTCGCCTTGTCATATTAGAGACATTTTATTAAAATATAAAAAAGCACTTTTGTTGAAGATTTATTCCACTTTCAATTCATTTGAATCCATTAGAATCCATATACAATATTTATTACAATTCTTTAAAAAAATCAATGTTGATAAATTAAAAAGAACACGTTAAATTAAAAGTTTCTTGAATCATTTTTAATTTCGGATAAAATAATAATTGATTGTTAAGTACATCTTCGAATTTTTGTTTCAATTGCCTTTAGACATGACAAAAAACATTTACTACCCTTTTTAATTCTGTCTTTCTACATCAGTTTCAACGTTTTCAGAAATGATGTATTGATCCAAATTAAGTGGTAATTTGTTACTCTAAAATATTGAAAAAGAGCACAGATTTTCTTGTTAATTTTATAAAACGATGGCTTAATTTTTCTTTAATGACTATTTGCATTATTTTAATATTAGTTTTTGGTCAAATCAAAAATAGGTCATTTATTTTACAACTGAAAACAGAAATAAGCAATAAAATATTAAAAAAAAATTTTAGACATTATATATACATATATACTAAATTTTTCAAAGAACTTATGCTTTATTATAAAGTAGAGGACATGCTACTCTTAGGAAATGCTTGGATCTGCGAATGCACGCATATAAGAAAGTGCTTAAAAGCTCTTAATTTTCTCACTAAGCACCGAGTTCCTCTTTAACAACAACAAAATAATACTATCAAAGTTTTTAATTTATTAAACATTTTTATTAATTGGTGTCTTTATCGCTAGAAGTACGGAACATTTTGTGTTTATATTATAAAGAAAATATTACATTTCAGAGCATGCGGAAATTTGTGAAAATTTTATTTGAATTATTTCCCATTTTTCAAAAAACTTATGCTTTATTATAAAGTAGAAAACATTGTAGACTTAGGAAACGCTTGGATCTGCGAATGCATATTAGTTAAAATTTCTCAATTTTCTCACTAAGCACCGAGTGTCTATTTAACAAAACAAAAAAATGTATCAAAAATTTTAAATTATAAGAATTTATTAAACATTTTTATTACTTGGTGTCCTTATCTTTAGAAACCCGGAAAATTTTGCGTTTATATTATGAAGAAAATAAAGATAATATTATATTTCAGAGCGGGGGAAAATTTGCGAAGATTTTATTTGAATCATCTCCCATTTTTAACATTAATTTCGATAACTTTTATCAAAAATGGACAAAATTCTCGATTTCTTCTGAATACAACAACGACAAAAAAACTTATTTAAAAAAATCGAAACAAATGCATTTGACTGTACGGAGGAAAAATTAAGAAAAGTCAAATAAAATGTTAATATGAACATGCGCCCAATCATTTTTTACTAATGCAATTGAGAAAGCATACTTAGTCCGTTCAAAAGTAGCCATAGGAAAGGAACCACCATTACGGGATCTTCACTGGAAAGAGTTTCTACTGCAGAATTGCTTTCGATATAAGAAGAATCAAGGTGCTGGACTAGAGGTGATGGCGCCTGCGCACGAAGCACCTTAGAGGCGAGAATCGGCAGGCAGCGCCGAAAATCGAAATCAGATTCATCGATTCTCCAGTTTCTTGAAAAAAAAAATGATTCCAATTGCCCGACAAAGTGCAAAATTGATATCGGGAAGAAATCTGACGCTATGAGATACAGAGACGAACTATATGAATTCTGGCGATAGCAATCAAACTTTTTTGATAAAAATGAAAACCATTCTTTACTGATGGCAGGTAATTATTTTCGAAATTTTTTGGGGAAAAAAAAAAAAAAAAAAAAAAAACAAGGAAAAAACCCACTATTTTTTATTGGTAGAGGATATTTTTTAAAAAATTTTTTGGGGAAAAAAAAACATTCTTGATTGATGGAGGACATTTATTTTCAAATTTTTTGAAAAACGAAACATTTTTTATTGATGGAGGATATTTATTTTCGAATTTTTTGAAAAAAGAAATTCAGAAAATGGATCATATATATTTTTTGCTTTATATCTAAGGATAACAAACATCCATCCATCTAAACTTTCACATTTATAATATTAGTACAGATTTATTTGCTTCTATCCCCCGTTTAGTATCAAATTTTGGTTTCTATGTTTCGTTTCGGTTTCGTTTCAGCATCGATTTGGCTGTCGCCCTTGAATCTGAAGTGATGGCGTGAATTTCAGCTGACTCATCACTTAAGAGCGAATTATGCCTTTTACTGGAATGTTGCAAGAATATTTTGATTTGAAAATCCTCGGATGAGGCAATTACTGCATAATTTGTTGTTCCGACCAAAATTCTTTCTGTCCTTGTTAGATATATTTTGAAATGCAACGTACATAGCGCGTGATAGTTTTTGTATAAAATACAAGTTTTAGCATTGGAATTTTTATAATTAACTACTTGCTAGTACCCGGAGCGTTGCTGCCGCTGAAAAAAATAAAATTAAGTGAATCACTTGATAATTTGGCAATGTTTTATCGAAGTAGGATGATCGGTACGGCAGTATATAAAATACGAACAAAATATTCATTTCAAATATTCATTTTTATATTTTAGATTTGTGTATTCTTTTAGAATTGTAATGCTTGGTGTTCTTTCAGAATGGTGAAGAAACTTATGATTGTATCTCATGATTCGTTTCATATTCGCTCAGTATTCTAAAGTTTATTGCTAAAAACGTGATTAAAATATTTTATTTTTAAATTGATAAAAACGTAAAACATATATTTATACCATAAAATCGCTAATATATTCGAAAAGAATTTTTTGAAGACTGAGATGGTGCAAAATTATTTGTATTAGAATATTTTCGGAAGTTACTGAAAAAAATGCTAAACTTTTATTAAATTTTTAGTTAAAATTTCAAACATAAACATTAGTTAAATTTTCCCCCCGTTATTCATGCATCCCATCTCTGTTAATAATAAAAGAGAACATGAATATGTCTGAATGTTTGCTGGCGAGGTTGATCAGTTGTCCTAGTTTTACCAAATTTGGAAGATTATTTTAGACGGTGGAAATGAGGGTAAATTTTTAACTAATTGAAAAGGAAGATGTTTATATCATTTTCGGGAATAAATAGACGTTAGAATAAAATTATTAAACACATTCTAATCTCATTCAACCGCAGTCATCGAACACAGCGAAAGAATGAAATTCGCGGAGATTGACCATTATTCTGTCAGTATTTTGCTATCAAACTCTAGGCAATCTATCAGTATTTTGCTGTCAAACTAGGCAATCTATCAGTATTTTGCTGTCAAATTCTAGGCAATCTATCAGTATTTTATCAAACTTTAGGCTTTTCAATAATGAAAACCAATTTTAAAATAATCTAATTAAAAATCCCAAAAAGATTTAAAATTTTACAATATTAATTTTAATTGAACAAGTGAAACTGCATTGTAATTTTAAAAAAACATTTTATGTGTAATTTTCAGGAGTAATAAATTTTTGTAATACATTTTTACAGATCTTGAACTGAATGCATCAATATTAAAATTTGAAGAATAATGATTTTATTGATTTTCTTCATTTTCTTTGAAAATATCATATTGATTTTTTTTTATTTTTTCATTTCATTTCATCACGGTTTTATGAGCATTTATTAACTTTTCATTTTTAAAAAGGCTGTCTAAAATATTGATTAATACAATGTACGATCATACTCGGAATTCTTGTTTTTCAGCAGCATGTTTCAGTCCAGCTTGCATACTTGGAGAGAGGAGTGCCAGTTCAGGTGTTGTCCTCGTCATCTGAACGTGGTTCAAAATGACGAGGTCCGTCCCAAAAATAGCTCTTGTGTTGTTTTACAACGGGACGTTAATATAACTAAACTAAAAACCAGCTTGCATACTGTTAGATACACAAGTAAAGTATGCCTCACTGTTTTAATGTTGCAGTATTTCATATTAAGAATAGCAACAAACGTTTACTTTATTTGAAGTATAATATTTTAAAAAATTGTCGATTTTTTAAAACTCTTAAAAAAGCTATTTAATCAAGTAATAATGAAAATCGCGTATTGGAAAAATAATTTAACACTCAATTTATTTTTTTGTTATTTTTAATGTGAATTATAAGTGATTTTGATTAAAATATTCTGCATCCATTTTTGCTTTAACCTATTAAAATTGTGAGTTTAAAAAAAAATTGCAGCGTAAATATTTTTCAATTCTGTTTTCTTGTTCAAAATATTATAAGAACAATTTTTTCTCAGTTCCATAATCTCCAGAAACAAATTTAAAGAATGCAAGTCTCTATACAACCCGTCCTATAAGTTATCAGTAATACTTATTTATTTTTATTAGTTCACAATTTATGCACAGTCAAAAGTAAAATTCGAGGCTTTTCCTGAAACACTTTCTGTGAGATATGCTAAAAAATATACTTTAATATGACCTCCGCAAAATATCAAATTTCCTTAATTTCGGCTAAAATATTATATTGACAAGTCATGAGGAATTTACTATATTACTATGTTAACTAATATTATAAAACTGAGTTGATTGCAGATGATTTTTTAGACATCATTTTATTATTTCATGCACATTTTAGCGAATCAAGACTGAAATATAAATTATTCAAATAACACGAAAATTTTGGTGTAAACTGTCTATGTATTCAGCGATTGTTAGGTATATTATAGAAACAGTATATTTGATAAGAATATTTGTACGTTAGAATGCCTTTAAGCTCATACCGTTGCGTTGAAAAAAATGTTAAATTAAGTGTCGAATATCTTCCACTTTATGATTTGGGTGCAATCAAGAAAATACAGTTTCTACAGAACTGATGCTTTACAATCATAAGTGCAATGAATGAATGATTCTGAAGAATATCGCGTCCGGTTATTTTCGATAGGAACATGATTTCAAACCTTCTGCTTATAATAGGGTGGGAGAGATAGGGGCATGTCAGATCCTTGTTACCATGGTCTGCTCTCGATTGAAGTCGCCATATTTCCCAGATTCGTTGTAGCATGATCTGACCTTTCCCGTAAAATGCAGGCAAATGATCGGACACCAAAGGTCAGAGAATCGATATGTGGTGGATTTCAGTTTTGTTCGTGTACTTTCCGACGATCTTTTGTGCATAATGATGTGAAATTGCGAAGAGCAGTTGCGCAGTTTTCATATCGCGATTTTTAGGAAGTTCTGCAATTTATATAATTTATTATGTAGAGAAATAATACAGAGATTATAGAATTTCTGAATCTGTAAAATGAATAGTTTTATAAAAATAATCTATGTGTAGCTCATTGTATTTCGAACTGTTGTTTTTATTCGAAATTCCAACACTGATTCAAATTACTATTTATTTTTTGGAATTAAGATATTTAAACATATTTGTAGAAATTTTTTGCAAAATATATATTATGGAAACACTGTAATAGATTAATTTGAATTCAATAAAGATTGATAATAAAGTACGAGTTTTAAACATAAAATGGCAATAAAAATACAGTACATTTGTCATTTTTAAAAAGAAATATTAAGAACAGGCGAAAAAAATCGTACAATGTCTCAGACACTACATATCATCGTTGTGGCATAGTATTTGTCTATGTGTAGTGCATTATGTTTCGTATTGTGCATTGTATTTCGTATCGAAATTTCAACACTGATTAAAATTACTATTTATTATTTGGAATTAAAATATCTAAACGCATTTATAGAATTTTTTGCAAAATATATAGTGTGGAAACACTGTAATAGATGAATTTGAATTCAATTAGGATTGATATTAAAGTACGAATTTTAAACATAAAATGGAGATAAAAATGCAGTGCATTTGTCATTTAAAAAAAAAGAAATATTAAGAACTGGCGAAAAAACAATACTGCAATGTCTCAGACACTACATATCATCATAGTGGCATTGTGTCCACTCATCACTATATAATTTGCAGCATTCTTTTCGAGCATGACGCTAGTTTCTGGACAAAGAAACAAATGCTGACTTTTCTATTTCCTTTATTTAACCACGTTAAAAATCAGAATATTTGTCAAATCAAAATTTATTCTGTCGTGTGATGGTAATAAAAATTAATCTCTCCATCTATAATCTCTTAAGGTCAATCTACTTCAAAATGTTAAATGTAAAATCGTATAACCTTAGCAACATAATAACCTGCTGTTAATAGTTTTAAATTTATTTTATGATTGTAGAAAAATATTATCTTCATTTTTGAGATAGGTAGTTCATTCTTTCGAAATTTACAGATTGCTTAGTATAATATGACAACCTTTGAAAAATTGGAGAGGGGAATAGGACACTCCCCGCCTTTTGAAACGTTCCTACTCGCAGATATTTATTAAACATATAGTATTTTCAGCAATTAAATCATTCGTAAATTCAAAGATATCCTAATATTAAGGTAGGAATATATTGATCAATGCACCTACATGTAAAAGAATCAAAATGTGGAGGCAATAGCAATGCATAGAAATAATTATGACTACCATATATTCTATAAATTTCAAAAGTGAGATGATTAAATTAGCGGGGTTGAATCCCTGTGGATTGATTAGAAGATATTTCTATTAATGTTTGGGACAACTTACAGAGTATTTTGTTGTTTTTCCAGTCGGTTTTTTTTTTGTATTTAAAAGTTTGAGCCCATTTTTTGTGTGGATGAAAACACGAATTTAGCAATGGGGAAGCGGACGTACTGTTGAATCAGGTGCGACTTTTCTTTGTAGGGGCCTACAGCAATAAACAGATATTAGAGGTTTTAACATGAGGAAGTTGCTTTACCATGACAGTTTAGTATCCTCATTAGAGCCCTATCGTTCAATTAGTCTTCAAAGAACCCGGATGCCAAAGCTGGGTGGAAGTTTACCAGTCTGCAGTAAATACTTGTTCAATTTTATTTTCAATACTTTTCTTTAATTCTAAATTTAATTTTTGTGTTCAATATTTTTCTTTAAGGGATTTCTTTTACTCTTTCATATACACAAAGAAATATAATAAAAATATTTTATTGGTATAGGAGACATATAAATAATGCATAAAATTAAAAAGACAGTATAATAAAATCATAAATACTTATAATTATGATATTTATCATTTCAAATTTCTGCAAATGCTCATTTTTGATCAGTCACAATAACCAGACATATTAAGAGTATTAATATTATAATTAAAAATTACTTATTTTGCAACTACTGTTAAATCATTTTGATACATGGCAATAGAAAGACAGCATACAATGTTCTTTGATTGATTAGTTTAACATTCTAATGTTTAATAAGCAATATTGTGTGTGCCACTTGTTCAAAAATGTTGCGATTTTTTTCCTGATATTTTCGTATTATTTTAAATCTTTGATTATATATTAGACAAAGAAAAGTTCATAATTTATAAAAAAAATGGCAAGGTACATTTAAAAATAATCCAATTCAATGAAAAAAAGTTGACAAATTTATTACGTTCAGGTGAAATGAAAGATTATTCGAAAAATAACAATAAACTGTGCAAAAGAGGAAACTGATTAATTTCACTCTAAATGGACATATATTAGGCAGAAAATTTTTAAAAAATAGAGTAAAAATATTCTTATATAATTATTTAAAAAAAAATCTAAATAAAGTAACATAATTATTAACAATAACAAAAAAGCGATTATTAATATTACAAAACAAACAAAGAACAATCAATGATCTTCCTTATTCATTAAAAAAAATAATTGTCATGATAATATTTAGCATATATCATCGAATCTCCAAAACAAGTATTGAACTATTCATGCACAGAATATTTATAAAAAATGACTTAGCACAACTTAACAGTAATTTCAATCCATTATGAAATAAATAAATGCATGTAAGCAAAGTGAGATAAATGTGATAAAAGGAATATTCCACAAGCATTCATTCACATCTATTTTAAGAAATTTTTTTCTTGATTTTATGAAATTGTAACAAATTAAATCTGTAAATCACACAAATAGAAACAAACCAATTACAAAAACTGCTGGAAGCATATTAACTTATTGACAAAAAAAAATTTCTAGCACTACATTGTGAGAGTTCTATCATACATACATGAGTTTTCTATAATGTATATATGAGTCATACATTACCACTAAAATGAGTTTCATATTTTTAAAAAAAATTTGGCACAAAGTAAATGTATGTATTGACTATCACTTAATACAGATATGTCCAGCTAAATCACACATCAAATAAATTTTATTTTAGGACATCGGAAAAAAGCAGCAAATTACAATGAAAATCACACAAAGTATATAAATGCAATAAAAACGCAGCTATTTGTCTCAATCATAACTTATAAATTTATAACAAATATTCAATCCTGAAACATGATCAAATGGATTTCTAAAAAAGTATAACCTTTTTTTAAGAAACAGCCAAAAAGTAGCAAGAGTGTGTGAAAAGATACATTTTACGTCACTTTTATGCATAAAATAAATGTATTAAACAAGATGAAATAATATACAAATATAATTGTAAATACAATTTTATACATTAATACTGAAAAAATGTATCGTCTAAGTAAAATCAATTTGTATATGAGATATAATTCTTCCCTGGTTAAATTAACACAATTTTGAGGAAACATATATATTAAAATATCCTAAATAAAGGGAAGGGGAAAAGTTGACTTTAATTTGTAAAATAATCTTTACTATTTGAATTATAATAAAGTTCCATTTGAGGACATTTGCTACATCTATTTATTTTACAATCCAGTTATATTATTTTTTTGTAAATCAAAAATTTAAATTTAAATGGAATCGAAATAATAGTTGATAGCAAAATAATGAATAAAAAATTATACAATTAAAAAACTAAGCACAGCACTAAAATATTATATATAATTAAAAATATTGATCCTACAATTTTTATTCAAGAAATATTCTTAGTACATATTTTAGAAAATACTTTTAAAAGTACATAAATGCCAAACAAACAAACTATCAATGCATAAAAATACACAGAGAGAAACATCTATAATTGATGCATATATAAAAAATACTATATTCTTTACATCTCAGAGTTCATCAATATATTTTTGAGGGCGTTGTAGCTGTTCACCAAATTCAGTAGCTTCACTACCAACAAAGATTTCATGATGATCCACAATTTCTTGTATGGAAAGCTTCCCATCCTTATTTGAATCTGAACTTTCTATCAAATGATCAGCCTCGTTTTCTGCAGTTTCACTGCAATATGGAAAGTTAAGTAAGAACAATTTAAAATATTTCAAAAACTGAATTGATAAACTTAAAACGTATTTACTCTTACATTAAAAACATAATCATAAATACAAAAAGAAAATAGCAGTCAGTATAAACTTATAGTTGAAGCTATTATCATCTAAAATTAATCATTTTTCTAAAATTTTAAAATAATCAAAGATTTTTAATGCAAGATTGAAACAAGATAACGATAATATTTGAAAACATTAAGAAAAAAGTGAAGTTAAAAAAACTGATTAATGGCAACTTTATTTTTTGGATTTAAATATTTTATTAAATACATTTGTTATTGTGTTTTAAACTTGTAAACATGAAATTTTATAACCGATTTTACATTTTTTTTCCCGATGTGCCAAAGTTCTAAAGTTTACACAATTGGGTAAATATGTTAATATTCTCAATAACAACATCAATTTATTCTCAGAGGGTAATCAATTTACATCAAATTTTGATTCTATACAAGTGAGATAACTGGTAATTGAGAAAATCGGCAAGAATTAATATCTAAAATTATGAATTATATGATACACTAAAAAATAATCATAAAATTAATAATTTTTTAAAGTAGAAAATAATTTTAAACAAAAATATGGACTTCGAAATGAGATAACAAAAACATGCATAACTAAAAATATAATAATTTATTAATTCACAAGAAATATAAAAAAATCCCTAAAAAGGTCATTTAAATAAAACTAGACCTTAAATGTGAATAAATCTACAACTACCTAAGGGTGAAATTTAAGTAAAACTTTTCGATTTTGCTATAATTTCGCAAAATTTTAACTGGAAAATATGAAAATAATATTACAGAAGCGCGGTGAAGAGCTTGAAGTGCAGGGGGGAATGAATAGGATGCATAAATACATTAAGAAATACAGCAGAAAAAGGTTTTATTCATTGAGTGGTGATAGTACAAAATCGCATTTGGATGAGAAAAACAATAAAAAAATGTCTCTTAATAAAAGATATGACATTTCCTAACAGCAATTGTTGCGAGAGGCCAATTACGTGTTCAAAACAATATTACAAATCTGTCATAGATGCAAGAGTGCAAATTCCTCAATGAGCATTTATATCAGTTGGATTCCGGAGGATACAATTGTGTTGCCAGATACCTTTCCAAACATATTCAATCATATTCAAACTGAAAACAAGGGCCAATCCTTTCGACTGATATTTTCATTTTCCAGAAGCTACTGAACAGTAAGAGACCTGTGTGGTGGTGCTAAATCTGATGAATCTGTGGCATCTGGGAATAGACATAAAAGTGACCAAATAACTTCATTATAATAACGGTCTTCAGTCACTGAACTTCCGTTGAAAATACGTAGGTTATTCGATTCATCATGATGCATGCTTTCTTTCTTACAGATGGACACCAGGATCATTCCAACAGTTACTTTTCTTGATACTTGGAATGGAAACTTGACCTTACATCCTTCCACATGAAATGCCACCGAGAATCGGTTGTGAATTAAAACTTTACATCGGTAAAGAGGACATGACTTTACTGAAGAGATGTCCAGTTTTTGTTATAACATTATAAATAGGGCCGCTGGTTACATCTTGTCAATTGCAGCAGCCTTCTGGACACAGAAAACTGGGACACTTATTGCCGTATGCATGAGCTAAACATGACTGCTCACCGTCCGGTTTCGGTCTCTTTTCACCAAACGCTAATATACTGGTGAAAAAAGAAATCCCAATACCGAGAAAAAATTATCGTAGAGTAATGGAATTTTGACATTGCGTCTCAGCTCGGAGTAATCTTAAGAATTTTGAATGCAAGCCTACAAACATGCATCATTCTGCGATACAGGTGCCGAATGTCACTTTATGATATGGAGTTCCATGCTCATTGTATTTGTTCCGTCAATGCTAGGGTTGGTCAGTGATGGTTGTGGATGATACTGGAGTGGTCGTCCAATGATATAATATACGTGCTCAAACGGAGACAGATCTGATGTTCTAACAAGCTAAGGTAACATGTCAAGACTCTGTAGAGCACGTTGAGTTACAACAGCAGTATGAGGACGAGCATTATCCTGATGGAACACTCCCCCTTGAATGCTGTTCATGAATGGCAGCACTGCAGGTTGAATTACTAGACTGACTTACAAATTTTCTCTCAGTGTTTGGGATAACGAGAGTGCTCCTGCTATCATAGGAAATTACTCTTCAGACCATGTAAGTCCAGTGTGTCTAGGCCACATATAGTTTCGTTGCAGGCATTCATCTGACTTCCCTCTGACCAATACACGGCCATCAATGCGAGCTCCCTCTTTCAATTTGCCTTGCACTGTGCGCTGACGTAAATGTTCTTTCCATGTAACGTCATGGCCTTGATATGTGTATATGCATAAACTTTCTTCTGTTTTTTTTTCACTGCAATAATTAAACAATCCTTCCCTACAATTTCACATGTTGAAAATTTGCTGTATTGCTTAAGCTTTCCACATTAGTGTTTAAAATATTTCTATCAGCGAATCATGCTTTTACGATTTCGTATTTAAAGATAAAGCATTCATAAAAATATTCTATTCTTCCATAGAAATGTAACATAACATTAAATTAACAAACAAAAGTTCTGCATACAAGAATTATTATACTATACACATGAAACATGAATTTCAATGTTAACATAGGCTATTATATAAAAATCTATGAAATTTTCTTTTATATATATATATATATATATATATATATATATATATATATATATATACATACAGAGGAAGCAGTATATACACGTCAAGAAAAAATGTCACCTTGAGATTTTAACCTCCCAGAATCACGAAGCATTTATGCAACAGTGAAAAATAATAGTTCAAAAATGCTACCAGATAGATGGATGGCATTTAGTGAGTAGCTATAACACCAAAATTCTAGATTTATATACAATTTTACATTAGATCCAAAGATGGCAAGTCTTCTTGTTCTGATGCATGCGAATCCAATAACTTAAAAACGCCAGATATTAAATGAATAAAATTTGACATGATGTTTCATAATGAAAAATGCTGTTGCTGTGTGTCAATTTTCGGATTAAATGCGACAATATATTGACTGTTTGTTTGGATGTCTATTAGTGCGCATATGAAAACAATTTTTCAAAAATTATACAACTTAGATATATGATATTAATTACGTATTCTTAACACAAAAACTGCCGATCAAACATTGAAACCCATATCAATTCAAAATGCATTTTTTTTTCACTAAAAAAACTCAAAATGCACCATATTGTGAGAGTATGCCAAAAAGTCATGAGAAACACATTCCCATGGTTCTTCATACTTAAATTTGATCCAAATTTAAAATTCCTTTTAGAAAAAAAAAAAAAAAAAAAAAAAAAAAAAAAAAAAAAAAAAAAAAAAACCCACAAAATTTCTCAAAAATCATTTGAAATTTGTTGAAATTGAAAGTCCAATTAATGAGACATTATTGTGACGATTTTGACTAACTGGCAACAGAATCTGGTGCCAAATGCTTATTTGAAAAATGAGCGGCCTCGAGATTTTTAGAAAACTAATTCAAAAGAAAAGGGAAAAATGCAAAAAAATTTGATCCCTCATTACTTTGTCAGATTATGAGTCGGTCAACAGCGTAGACGTTTAGATTTAGAATTGACAGAGTTACTGAATTGATCTTTCATTTATATACTCATAATTCTCCCCAAATTAGTATTTGATTTTTTTTTACTATCAAACTGCCAATAAATTATTTCATTTCAAAGAATCCACGCCACCTTTTTTGCCCATTTCCAGCTTTACGATGGCAACATGGTGCAACAATATTCATAGAAAATTTCTTATCTCGTAGCAGGAATGGAAGGAACAGTATATTAAAATAAAACTTACACATTATTAGGTATCAGCCATAGCAAAACTTCATCTCTGCTCAACTTCTTGTCGCTATTTAAATCAAAATCATTAGTAAATCTGTCCTTTTCTATAGCATAGTGTTCTGTAGTGGGAACTGGTGCAGTGCCATGGTTGTCTGCGATAAATTCTTCAAAGCTCAAAAAACCATCTTTATTCTGATCACGCCTTCTCATAGCCTGTTCATATATTACCTACAAAAAATACTTCATAATTAGTTCATAAAATCAGGTTTGCCACTAAAATTTGGATGAACATTTCCTGTCAGTATATGCAATATAAGAGGAAATGCGCGAACTTATGCGCTGGTTCAAATGGAATAAGAATATTTCATAGTTTTAATTAGTAAAACAAGAAAAGGAAGCAACAATTTAACAGTACTTGAAGTAGCAACACATTAAGAGAATGATTACATTTACATACAGACAAAACTTCTCTTTATTTATTGCCTGGAATTTAACAAGAGAAAATTTATATATTAAGGGCGAGGGTGATAAAGATAAATTTTCATGCTCTTTATTTGTAACTCCCACAAAATTAAAGACTTGGATTAAATAAAAGATAAAATAACATTTTTACTCCCATGATACAAACTATTTAATAATTACTTAATGAAAAACATTACAAAGCAAAATTACTTGTTTATTTTTGTAACCATATATTTGAGCATCAATTTTTGCAACTTACATAGATTTTACAGCTATTATTTTATTTATTTACAAAAGTTCTTCAGCTTTAAAAAAATTAAAATTTACATCTAGTCCATCCATATCAATTTGCTATATTCACAAACATTTATTTAAATAGGACATGCTATTAAATTAAATGACATATCCTACTTAATTTTGGCATTTGTAAATTGCACTAATCAGATGTGTTTGGATTTTTTTGGCAAACTATACAAATGTACTATTTCAATTAAGCTATTTTATAATTAAAATAAAAATTTCACAGGTTTAGAATGAAAACTTTCTCTGAAAAATAATAAATTTTATACCTTTTGTATGTCGAGTCTTGTATATTATAGTCTGTGTATTTTCTGTAGGCGTTTCAAGGTCACATTTTCTGCCATATTACTGTTAGTAACGCTGAACCGGACAACCAATAACGGGGTAGAAAATGCGACCGTGAACCACCTACAGAAAACACACAGACTATAGATTAGTCATATTAATATTCCTTTATGAAGCAATATAAGGATTAGTCAACAATAGAATTCTGTACCACAATAAGATGATGACTTCTGACAAAGTTGCTAATCTAAATTAAAACAAACAAACAAAAAAAAAAAACATGCGTTTTTCCTAGTATGTGTTTTCAAGATTCGAGTAAATGCGCGAATAGCACTCATGTTAAGATTAAAATGGAACATGGTTTTAAAGAGTAGAAGAAAAAAGGAAAAAAATGTATTATTCGAAATAGCATATTACAAGGTTTATATTTACATTCCGAAAAAAAAATTATCTTTATTATCTAGAATTTAGCAAGACAAAATTTGTTAATTAAAGAGGGATATATTACCTCTCATGCTCTTTAACTGTAAATCACATAAATTTAAGGACATTAAATAAAATGCAAATTATTTCTATTATCATGATACAAATTATTTTACGATTATTTAACAAAAAACATTACAAAACAAGATTATTGTTTATTTATTAATTCTTTTTCACCAACTCAAGTATTAGGGCATCAATTTCTGCAACTTTTACAAGCCATCAGTTTCCTGGAGCTAATGAACTTAATGAGTAACTAATAAGGTACATTTCTCTACGACCTAATTAATGTAAATTGTTTCGCTATTTCACTTACATTGAACATATTTGAAAATATTTCCGATATAGTATTGAATGAAAAGCAATGCAACAAGTTTTAATGCCCTTGAAAATTCAACTTTAAATGATAGTTCGTGAACTAAAATGTTCAAAATCGATCTATTCTCGGACATTAAATTTGACATATCACCTTTTTCTTCATTCCTTTAGATACAAAGTTTAATATTATGACTTTTGAGAACTAGCATGCAATTTTGTATGCTTCTCTTTTTTTCACATGACTAATAATTGCTGTAAGAAAATTGTGTAAGAAATCGAAACAGAAATGATCAATATGAAAAATAGGGGGACAGAGAAAAGGGATGAGTTTCCGCATTACATAATTGCTAATGGTACTGTTTCGTTTTTAGAAGTTATGACTATGATCTTATATTCTTGCAGCCTTTAGAGATCGACATTTTTTAGATATGGAAAAATAAGAACTAAGAAACTCAAAATTCCTTGTATTTTTTCAGATTTTATAAACATTTTCAATTTCCCTGCATTTTTCTTTAGACGATTTTTAAACTGTCTGTACTTCCCCTGTTCTCCAGGTGGAGTTCTGAACTTCCACACCAGCACGAGGATGTCAGATTCATAACATAAAATTTAATGTGCACCAGACCCAAACAGAAGAAGGAATTTTCCTGGAATCAAGTTTTAAACTTGGAGCCCTTTGAGCCAAAAACTGAGACGCTGTTAATAGATCTCAATAGTCCCAAGTTGATTTCTAGTAAATAATTAAAATTTATTATTAATCTAGTAAATAAATTTCATTACATGCAATCTTACTGCAAATCACAAGTCCAATATGTGCAAAATTTTAATGTTAAAAACAATGTATATTATATGAATGAACTTTTTAAATTTGTTCAGAAATCTTAAGCAACCAGTCACTAAAATATAAATTCTATTGAAATAGGAATGAAGCATTATTTAAGACTTTCCTCTAAATTGGGAAAATGCCACGTAAATACAACAATAAAGCCAAAATAAACAAATTGAAACTAAATAATTAAATTGTTGCTTCCTCATCCATTCCACTTCTAGCAATTTCACTTACTCCCTCAAACATGCCATTCACAGCTAATTTAGATGAATGCTATGGAAAACTGATATTTAATAATTTCATTTTCAGAGCAAAAATGGACAGTTAGCAATAATTTGATGGTGTTGTTTCCACAGATGAATATAAAACATTAAAAAAGTAAAGACTCAAATGTAAGTACCTGATGCATGCGTTCAAACTCTTCTGGGTGAGAAAAAGCAGAATACTCAGATTTATCTAAATTCCCATCTCCATTGAGGTCAGCTGCTTTAAAGAGTTCTCTATCATTTTCCAGCATCTACATGTATTCAACAGAAAAGAAGCAAGGGAAAATCGCATCACATTTGCATGTAAGATAAGAGAAGCAACTATGAAATTAATATAAAAAATAATGCAAACCATTTCATCATTTTTAATAACATTTATAATGTATAAAATATCAGGTTTTTAAACTTTACTTTCTCAAAATTTATCTCAGTTTTCAGAAGAGCATGTTAAAAAAAATTTCTGACATTTTCAAATGGGCCTAATAATATTTACGCGTCTTCAAGCATAAAAAATATTGAGCAAAGCTTTTATAAAAATAAACTGATTGTGTGTTAGGGATTGCTTTAATACATGCAAAGTGATGCAAATCAAACAGCAAATAATTAAAAAAATTCAAAGAAAATATATCAATTAAAAAAATAATCATTAGTGAAATTTTTTTTTAGAATCATATACAAAAGCCATAAATATTTTAAATCATTCAAGAACTGCAAAATATAATACGTAAAGTTAATGTGACAATAACACATTATAATTTATATTGAGTATTTAATGACTGATAGCAGAGAAATTTTTCTATTATATTTCAATCATATTTTGCATTTTTCAATTTCACTGATCTAATATATATTTTGAATACTCTATAATTTAAATTTTATAATGTTTGAAACATAAATTTTATTAAACTTATTTTGATTAAAACTTAATAAAACTTGAATATTTACTATCATTTTAATATATTCTTCTTCAAGTAAGAGGTAATTATATTATTTACAATTATCAATAGCTGTTTTAAACAATTTCTCGATATTACAAATATGAATTGAGCACAACTTTCATACAAAAAAGCTTAATTAAAAGCATCAGATAAAAAAACCTATAAAGTATTTACATTCTTTTACTTATATTTTAAAAAGTCATTTATAATGCTAATAGAAGGAACTTACTTCCATTTCTTCAAGTGAATCTCTTGCTTGATTTAAAGCCATATCATCATCGTACATGCCATAAGTTTCAGCAACGTGTTCTTCCCAAGATACTTTCCCATCCTCATTTCCATCTTCATCTTCCAGTTCCTCTAATGCTTCTTCTTCAGTTAACATTCTTCAGAAAGAATTAATCAAAATGTCAGAGCATGCACAATTTGAGATCCAAGTATGGATGTAAAGAAGAACATATATAATAAGAGAGAGCAATTATTTGTTGAAAATAAAACATAAAAGAAAATTACAGGAATAAATCAAGAAACAAAATTATGAGATGGTGAAGAAATTTTAACCGAATAAGTTAACAAATTTTTCGATGTTAAATCTATCTCCAAAATAATACATGAATGTTTTTTATCAATTTTCCTCTGAAAAATATAGCGGTAGTTTATCTTGGACATCATATTTCATTTTTAAAATCCTTGAATTGATAACTGTATGGTTTCACAAATTAATCAAATTTTAAATTAATAATTTCAGTATATCCATATTGCTCCACACAGGTTTTTTTTTATTAAATAGCATGTTTTGTTTTTTTCTTTTATAATTTAGTCTTCATTAGTCGGTATCAGAAAATTTCAATTATTTCAACTTGTTTTAATATTCTTGTTTAAAAACTCTTTTACTGAAAGATATTTAAATTACACAATACTATTTAAATAAATAATTTTGTCTATTAAATAATTTTTAATTGTTATTTTTAGAAAAATAAATTTAATAATATATTTAAAATAAGTATTTTCTAAACTAGTACTAGTAATTTAATAATTTTTAATAAAAATTAACAAGGTGCAACTGTGATTTCCAAAACATCAAATAGAAGGATGGGAGAAGTATATTTAAATAAGCAATTTTCCTACAACTAGAGAATATTTTTCAGAACTATTTCAAAATTTCTCTAAGTATCATTTTTTTTAATATTAGAAGAGAAAATTTCATACATATTCTTTTTATCCTTATCTGCTTTGTTAATAGAAAATACGCTCGCTCAATTCAGTGTTTTCCAGCGTTTTCAGGGGAGTGTTTCACCCTGGCCTTTGCTGTCCTTAACTATATTAAAGAACCTAAGGACTACATAATTCTGACGGTCAGCCTGTCTAACCTGACGGCCCTGCGGGGCCTTAATTTTCATTCACCGAGGGTTTCGCTTCTTCTAGCTCAGTTCATTGTTGATGCTCTAAAACTGTGCTCTTCTTTGTTATTGGTATATATCACCGTCCATGTGGGAATTGCTGAAAATGAGTGTGCAGAATCCTCTGCCAAACAAACTTTGACCTGCCCGAAAATCTGTGACTGGATTTCGCTTGAAGACGTTAGATCGGTTAGTTACATAGCAGTCCGACTGAAAGAAAACAAAGAATGGGAAAATTCTAAATACAATGAAAACTGCAAGTGGCTTGAAAATTTTAACCCTAAAAACAATCAACTTATCTAAATGAAATAAAGTTTGGATTTCCGGCTGATAAAATTTTTTTTTTTACAGTTAATGCTATTCTTTCTAAATGTGGTCGAATTCTTCTGATTATTCTCACTGCAAGGCTCCAGAAACCTGTGAACATATCGTTTTTTCTTGTCCGTTGTATGAAGCAGCAAGAGATTCTTTACGTGCGAAGTTGCAATCCATCCCGCTTTTGTTTGATTGGATTTGCGCCTTTTCTTATGAACGTCCTCTTAAATTGAAGTCCATTTTGGCTTTCTGTCGACTTCAAATAGATTTTAAGCATTGTTTGTGGTACTCGTGTTTTTTTTTTTTCGTTTTTCTCTCCTTTATTCCATGTTTGGTTACTTGTTACTTCGGTGGCATCAGATACAGTTTAAGCTACTTTTGTGGCATTCATGAAATTTCGATCTTTGTTATCCCGACAAAAGCTAACAACTTCGTTTTGGGAGAATACGCCGGAGAACATATCTTGATTTCTACGCTCAATCTTGCGGTCAAAGGATGTTGATACTGTTTAAACCAATTCAGAATTTGGAAAGAATGTAAATAGAAATATTTTCTCCTTATAGTCACTGAATCGGACAGTCATTTTATCCTTTTATGGTAACATTTTTTTTAATAACAAAAAAGATGCACTTTTTTCATCTGTTTGGCATATACATATAGGTTAAAAATTGCTAAAAAGCAAGCGAAAAGTTAAAATTAAAAGCTAAAACAAGTTTAATTCATATTACTTTCTTGTTATAAATAAAAAAATTCAGAAGGGGGGGGGGTCTCAAAATAATTTAGCGCCTGTCACCTCAAATTGTCAAAATCAGCCAATGAAAATGTGTTGAGAGAAGAGAAGTAGAAGTTTACATCTATACTAATAAATAAATGTGAAAGTTTGGATGTATGGGTGTTTGTTACTAAATCACATCAAAACGGCTGAATAGAATTGGATGAAATTTAGCGCAAAGACAGATTAGAGTCAGGAATAGAACCTAGGCTACTTTTGATTCCGGTTCATTTTTTATTCATTAAAAACTAACTTTTGCGCCAAAAAGCGGAGGCCAAATCCCACCAAAAATAAGTAAAGCTCCAGGTCCCCCCCCAGCAGAGTTGAGGTTAGGGTTACCAGAATTTTGACCAATTATTTCAAACGATTCGGTTTATTTTTTAAGAGTTTGATGCATTTAAAATCAGATGTTGCTAATGAATCGATCTTTCTAATTCATTCTGAAGTACTTTTAAATGAAAAGAAAACAGAATAAAGAAAATAAAAAATTTCTAATCTGCATTACATTACCCCAACTGGCGTAGGAAAGTCAGACATGCGCGCTACATCAACTGGCATTGAAAGTTCGTGCGTGAGTGTTGACAAATGTGTTTTCAGTAAAATTAAAAGTTTTAACATTATGTGCATAATACTGTTGTAGCTATCTCAATCTCTATCAATAAATAAAATGGATTTGATCAGTCTTGATTTGCTGTTTTGTTTTATTACGGGTATACAATGTAAATAAATTGTTTTTACGTTAGTTGTGTGTTTTTGTTAATAATTTGTCTTTATGTTATATATTTTTAGTATATGCTTATACTTTTAAATGTATCGTTTTTAGATTAGGTTTAATTTTTTTTATTTGTCATTATTTGATAGTTTTTCGTACATATACATTAAAATTTCCACGAGAGCAGAGTCGCGGTAATGGCTAGTTTAACAATAAAATAAACTCGGATTAAGCGCAGACTGAATTAAAACGGTCAAAAATGACACGATATACAAATATACATGAAAAAAAATTCAACAAAAATTTATCTAATAGGAGAAAATCAAGGTCATAGAATGAAGAAGAATTCCGGAAATGCGCTCATCCTTCCAAGTCTCTCCCCTTAATGGCATAGAATCCAGTCGTCTCAGAATACTGAAACGAACAGTACAGAGCAACGATATTAAATAAAGAATCAAAGAAATTTCTTGTAACACCTGATTATGATGCGAGGTTAGAACACACAATAACATAAAAAATAATACTGTTATAAATAAAATGATTACTTTTATATTACACTAGCTATTACCCGTGATCCTGTTCGCGTGGAAAATTTGATGTACATGTACGAAAAACTATCAAATAATGACAAATAAAAAAATTAAACCTAACGTAAAAAAGATACGTTTAAATGTATAAGCATATGCGAAAAATATATAACATAAATACAGTTTAATGACAAAAACACATAACTAACAGAAAAACAATTTATTTACATTGTATACTCAAAATAAAACAAAACAGCAAATCAAGTCTGGTCAAATCCATTTTATTTATGGATCGAGATTGAGATAGTTACAACAGTATTATATACATAATTTTAAGACTTTTAATTTAAATGAAGACACAGTTGTCAACAATCTCACGAGAACTTTCGACGCCAGTTGGGGTAACGCAATGCAGATTAGAAAACTTTTATTTCCCTTATTCTGTTTTCGTTTAATTTTAAAGTACTTCAGAATGAATCCGAAAGATCGATTCATTAACAACATTTGATTTTAAATACATCAAACACACAGAAAATAAATAGAATTGTTTGAAATAATCAATTGAAATTCTTCTAAGCCTAACCTCATTTCTATTGGGAAAAAAAAGCTGGAGCCTCACTTATCTTTGGTGGGATTTGGCCTCAGCTTTCTGGCACGACAGTTAATTTTTAATGAATAAAAAATGAACCACACAATGAACAGGCATAAAAAGTAGCATATGTTCTATTCCTAGCTATAATCTATCTTTGTGCTACATTTCATCCATTTCCGCTCAGCCATTCTGGCGTGATTGAGTAACAAACATCCATCCAAACTTCCCCATTTATAATATTAATATAGATTAAAAATAATCAAAAAATGCATGAATAACCTATGCATTAACCAAATAATGAATAAATATATTTTATCATCACAAAAGAAATATATGAATAATTTTAAAGAATAACATACTTAAACGATTTTAAAACCCAATTCACCAATTCCTTCTTGTCGACATATTTATCTCCATCGGCATCCATTTTCAAAGCCAAAGAAAACAACCGTTTTTTTGCTTCCTCAGGAGGCAAATGATCATATTCTTCTGCTACATTATGACTCCCTAAAAACCAAATTAAAAATTATGTAAACAAATATGTTTTCAGAACAAATATAAACAACATAAAATTACATACAACTGAAAAATCAAAAACATAAATAAAAAAATTTAAAAATAAGAAGCACCATAAAAAGGTAATTTGTAACATTATAAATTACTTTCTACATTTTTTAGATTTAAAGACAGTCAATCAACAAATAATTTAAATTTCCAACAGAAATGTTCATTCAAAAATAATTCAGGCATTAAAGGACTAATCACATCACTTATACTTTAGGATTATTAGGATCTTCAACTTAAAGCTTCTGTGAATAATGGCTAATTGTAAAAATATAAATTTTAATGCAATAATTAAAAAAAAAATTCATATGTTGCAAATTAACATACAAAATAGTTTTAGTTATGAAGTTGAGACTACCTTATGGAAAATCTTAAAAGAATGACAGTAATAAAAGCAGAAACTTATGCTAAACAGAAACAATGAGGTAAACAGACCCATTCATAATTATGTACTTTGAAATTTTTACAAATGAATTCTATTCGATGAAAAGTTATCAAACTCAGAAATATCATAAAAGTTAATGGGATTTTATTCAGTGTCCCAAAAAAAGTGGAACACGAATGTATAACCTTTAACATTACAATGGATGTATACTTCCAATTACAAAGTTTCATTAAATAAAGTAGACAGCTGTTTGAATTCTGTGGATGATGATAGTTAAAAGATTAAAAAATAAATTTCTTCTACAATTCTTATAGAGTAAAAAAATCAGTTTGTAATATATTGTTTTACATTCACGTATGCATTTATAAAATTTCATACTTCTACCTACGAAATTGGCAGATATATAAAAAGCAAAATTATTGACACACACACCAGCTTTTTCTTACCTCTAACTTGTATTTGAACAAGTCTTTTGCAGTTCTTTTTAGGGACAATACAAATTTAATAATATGGCTTCCATCTTCTAATAATTTGTACTAAGTTATTAAAAAAAGGAATCAGAGAATAATTACACATTTAGTCATTTTCATCAAATAAAAAAAAATGTCAAAAAATATATTAATTAATGTTAACATATTCAAAATGTATATTTTCATTACCTATGGGAAGTAATATTCTTCTAACAACACTTACCTAATATCATTATATAAATAAACAGAATTTTAAAATGATTGCTATTGAAATGTATGACATTTTAAGAAACCTTAATTCATATCCATTATTGTCAGCAAAGATTATTTAAATTCTTGTTCAGTATTTTTGAGATATCATCAATATTAAATTTTTCAAGTTTCTATTTCCTTATTAAATAAAGTTTGTAACAGTTGACCACTCAAAGTGAATAATAGTATGCATGAGACAAATATTTGCTCATTACAGTTTTCATGTGTGGAATAAATTTGTATTTCTAAAATAGATGATTTTATTTTAATTAGTAATAAGCCCTTCTAAGCTCAGATCAGATTGTGTGATTTAATGGTGCAAGAGCCATACCTGGCTATATTGCACCAGACACATAGTGAAAAGATATTCTTTTTAACTTAATTTAAAATTCAGAAAGAGGTAGAAACTGATAAAATTTCAAAGCAATGTCTCTTAAGATTAAAAGGTAAAAATAACAAAGTTAAATGTTAAATAAAATGGTAAAAACCAATTGCTTTTTAAAATTTTAAAAGGTTTTTTTGAGGCTGCTCTCTCACAAGTATTTGTTTAGTAATGACAGATTTAAAAAAATTGGTGATGACAACTAAAATCAGGACATTCTACCTAAAAAAAAAAAACCCCATTAAAATCACTACGCTTTTTGAGCAAAAAGGTGGTTGATCTCTGAATAAAAGATATTTAGAAATGTTACCAATGCACAATCTTGACAATCTGACATTGGAAGACAAGACCAAAATGCAATTACAGCTTGAATATGATAGTATTTATAATTTGTTTCATGATCCCATGAATCCTGCCACAATGACAGCAGAAGGCAGCAAAGAAATTTTTTGTACATCTCCCTGAGGTAATTCTTTTTGCATCAGCAGATACAGTGTTCTTGCTGCACAATTCATTTGCTCATTTCCTAAAATTCCAACATGACTCAGAATCCAGGAAAAAAGAATGTCGAAATTTCTATTTTATAGGAATTGCTAAATGCTAATAAAATGTTTTAAAACTTCAATGTTTCAAAGGCTTCAGGATAAAGCATTTCCTGAGAACTCAAGTTATCAGAATAAATGCTGGATTTTTATTCAGCGGTGACAGAAATTGCCTGTAATGCAAAGCTATTAATTCAACAGATAACCCCTTCCACCCCCCAAAAAAAGATTTATGCAGATTGTAACTGAGTTCTTGTTTATCAAAAACAATACAAAAACATACATAGTTGTTTGCTTTTGAACTATCTGTAAATACTGGTAAGTGAGTCTAGTACTAATAGTGATAAGAACTGAAAAGTGTCTGGAAAATATGAGGGTCTGTTGTTGACTTTTCAGTTCAGAAATATCTTTTAAAATTTTGTAGATAAAAGCATGAAATTTTGTACATGTGTATATGAAATTGAGAGAAACATTTCACTAATTGATACTTTTATTCTAAAGAGAGGCATATAAAAGTGTAATTTTTTTAAAACTTTTCATTACCAAATTCAACAGAAGACAAAGTATTTTTATCTAGTCACTCAATTTAATAAATGAAGTTTTATAATTGGCAGTAATTGTCTAAATATAAGATTTAGGGAAATGATTGAATATTCCACATTTTGGGGAAGAAAATCTAGATACTTAAAAAATATTAAGTTAAAAAGTCTCCATGTATTCAGTTCAGGTGGCTTCATGAGCAACCAATATTTATGAAAATTAGCAAAATTCCAATAGCTGACAGAAAAACAAAATTAACAATTGCCTTAATATTACTTTTCTATTATAAAATTCAACATTTTCAGATTTTATTAATGAACAGCACTTTTATCTTCCAAGAATAATAAGAAGAGCAACTAATAACAATTTCTATTACCATATACATTGATAAGATTTGATAATTTTCATGTGCATAATAATGAAATTTATCAAACCTTAACAGGAACTGTAAAATACACAACTATTCAATATTTACAGAAGTTTAAAACCAAGCATATACATCATCTCTTGACAGAAAAGCAAGCCTGCTTCAATATATATGCTGTTTAAAGTCAAATGGAATTATCAATCAGCACTACACATAAAGTGCTATAGCTTTCTACTTACTAAATCAGCTGAATATTACCTTTAACCTACTGAAGCCAACTAAAGAAAAGTTTTCTTTTTTTCTTTACAGCTCGATGCACAAATGAAAAGTGATCATCTTTTTCTTAGGACTTTTTGTGGATAAATGCAATCATTTCCATTTAAATGGACCAGTTAACATACATCACAACATAAGTCATTTCATACAAGAAATTTGGATTTTCATCAGATTCTGATGCACTCAGTAAAAATGGTGTAGGTGTGTAGTCAGTTGCAGAACTGAGCCATCATTATTAGAAAAATATCTGTGACTTCAATCATAAATTGATTAAAAAAAGATAAAGTGCCTGATGTTCAGTAGTGTAAAATCTCAAACAACATGATTTATGTGTATAATAGAATTCCACCTCAAAATGACACATGTGTTAAATAATTATCTTTACACCACTTTATATATAATAGGGATATTAACTGAAAATTTTCGAATTTCATGGTAACTTTTTCTACCAGAGCTCAAATAATGTGAACAAGCTTTAAAGTCAAAAATTTACTATGGAGGGTGTTATTAATATCATATAAATAGGTCTTAGAATAACATCATTCTAGCAAGTATGCAGACCACAATATTATGATTTCAAAGGACACAGCAAATGTTGAGGAGTGTCATGTACATGCATTCTTTTAATTTTACATTTTTTTTTTTTTTTTTTGCCATCAATAAACTTTCATATTTGCCTCAGGCTTTTCATTCAGGATATAAAGCTTAATGATGCTTTCTACCATCATTTCCAAGTTTTGGTAATTTTTAGTCAAGCATTTTTCATGTTGTTGTTCTTGAAGGAATTATTTTGAATTATGAATGCTATATATATGAAAGCATCAGTTCTTAGTGTGAAAATTGCATAAAGATATTTAAATTCAAGTTGATCTTTGAACTTAATCAAAAACTTATTATGCTCAATTTTTTAATGAAGGAAATACAAATAAAAAGCACCATCTAAAAAATAAAATTTGAGCGAGAATGTCTATCTTATTATATCATAGAACATACAAGCTTTTCTTCAATAAACCATGGAATGTAAAATTTTATTTCATACAGGACAGAACAGACAGTAAAAGAAAGCATTAGTCTGGGAAATTACATTTGATGGATATGTATATTTTTCAAAATGTAATAAAAATATGCAGTTAATATAATTTTACCTATCAATAACTTAAATAACATAATCTAAAATTAACTTTAATATAAATTAATTATGGATAGTGTAATGTGAATAAGTAAGGCACAAAATTATGTTGTTTTAAATTCAAAATTTTCACTTTTTGTACTAAGCATTCTTGTTTTTCTTAGATATTTTCCATATCAAATTCAATAATCATTTATATCTTTGATCACATGTTAATTTTTGAAATCACTAACTTATCAAAAACTTACATCAGAACAGAAAAGGCAACAACTTACCTGAAACCCTATATTTCATTTCATTTTAATTTCCTCAGAAACTTTGTACGCTAAAATTTGCATCAGAATAATAAAATTTAGCCTTAAACACATTAATTTCTTTTGAAGAGATTTTTTGTCTGGATAAGATTCCATTATTTAACATGAAATAGGTGTTAGTTTTTGTAGGATTATCCTTCGCAAATATTATATAATTAGAATTAAACGATTGGTGTTAAGATTGATTCGAGTTAACGTGGGAGTAGATCAATCAAGTTCGAATAATGTGGTTTCAAAATTACCAATAAAAGACTTACCCAACACCGCTTCATGATCGAATTCATGTTCATGTTTTCCGTCTTTATAATGACCACTGTCACGGGGAACATACGACCCATGTTCAACAGTTTCTTTATCACCTTCTTTGTTTTTATGTGTATGAGGTACACACCCAACAAAACTAAGAAAAAAAATCACCGCTGTGGTTTTGGACAACATCAATGGTTTCTAAGAGTTCCCAATAAAAAATGAAAATAACTGATAAGCAAAGATCTGATATGAGAAAACAACAACACAATGTTTAAAGATTAACTACAGTGTTAGAATATGGGTTCTAGCACTTTTAAAAATTAAAAAACAGCAACAGAAGAGACTACAATTAAGATCTTTCATAACCGCCTAAATCCAAAACAAATGAATAATTCCACTGACAGATCAGGAGTTACAGTTACAACCAATGGCGGATTTTAACAGCATCGGGACCACAAGAACTAAATTATTTCCAGGTCCTCTTCTAGGTAAATTCTATCTATAACAACAAAATAAGAGGAATTAAACTTATTTTAACTTTTAATTTTAATTTTGAGCTTACTTTCAGCAAATCCCACATTATATGTACATATCAAGCAAATAATAAAAAAAATTGCACCGTTTTTATGTAAAAAAAGTGTTAACATAAAAGGATAAAATGACAGTTCTTTTCAGTAACTATTAGGAGAAAATGTCTTATCCAAATGTTGAATTGGAATAAACAGTATCAACAACTTTGATAGGAGGATTGAGCGTATTTTCTATTAGCAATGTAGGTAATAAAAAAGGAAAATATCTTGGGAATTTTCTCTTCCAAAATTTTTTTAAATAATGCTTAGAGAAATTTTGAAATATTTCTGGAAAATATTATCTTGTTGAAGGAAAATTGTTTACTTAAATATTTTCCTCCCATCCTTCTACTTAATAGAGATGCATAATCCACGATTTTTTCAATAACAAATAATTTTGCTA
>JAPMOQ010043401.1:2571203-2582919 GCA_026543055.1 Argiope trifasciata | reverse complement strand
TGATATTGGTGACGTAATAACCGTTCTGAAAATATTCGTCATCCCTACTACTTAATATTCCGGAAATCACAGTTGCACGTTGTTAATTTTTAGCAAAAATGTATTTTAAAAATAATAAAATTACTAGTACTATTTAAAAAATACTTGTTTTAAATATGTTATTAAACTTTTTGCTGCTAAAAATAATAATCAAAACTTATTTTATAGACTAAATTATTTATTTAAATATTATTGAGCAACTTAAATATATTTCAATAAAAGAGTTTTTAAACAAAAAAAAATGTTAAAACAAGTTGAAATAAGAGAAATATTTCCTTTTCTGATACCGACTAATAAAGACTAAATTATGAAACAAAATTTTAAAAAAACTGTAGAATTTTATAAAGATCCATCGTTGGTGGAATATAGAAATATTGACATTATTACTTTTGAATTTGATTAATCTGTAACATATTTATGTAAATCTATACAGCTGTGCTTTCTTTGAGGCTTAACATAAACACGAGACAAAAGTGTACACTCGTGTTCTGAAGTTGTTATCTGGCTTATGAACATACCACTACAATGCCCCCCCCCCTCCAGTGAGTTGGTTGTGAGAGGAACAATGTTATCGCGCCAAGTATTATGGCGGGAGACGAACGTTTTTGTCGAGAGAAGCGTTATGGCGACTTTTGTTTTATGTAGAGGGCGCCACAGAGGTTGTGTTTGTTAGTTCAGAACCAGGATCATCAATATTCTTTCTTGAGGTTGGATCTCGCAATGTTGGGGCTCGTAGTCTCGTAACATAAACATTAGACAAAAGTGTACACTCGTGTCTGGAAGTTGTTATCTGGCTTAGGAACTTACCACCACACAGCTATAAAGTTAAGAAAATTAACCTCTTAAAACCTGACTTTTAAAAAACTGATTTAAATTTTGATTTCAAGATTTTTTAACTTCGTTACACCTCAGTAATTTATGGAAAAAAATATTTGCTGCTCAAGCAATTTTAAGTGCCATAATTTTAAGGTACACCTATATCTATCTCAGGTGTCAAATAAGTAACATTTTCGATTTAAAAAAAAAACCTAATTTTCATAGATAATTAATAGTTATAATTTTTATATTTTAAGGCCTTATAAATGAAAAAAATACAAAAATTATATATTAAATCTTATTTTGAATAAAATTTAATTTTTTAAAATTGGTATCATATAAGTAGATATTTCAAGTTGAGTACTTGTTTCTTCTCCTAAATTTGAGGTCTGGATATTTGCATTTCGATGCATATTTACGGCCCATGTAATATTTTGGATGGCTTGACATATCTAGTCTTATTTCTCTTTAATTTGGAAGAAACAATTTGTCTGGCGTCTTTTTACCAGGTAATGATGAGGAAATCTCCAATGGTCTTTTAGTTGCATCTTCATCATTTTATGACCATTATTCTATTGATTTGCTTTCATTCAATGAGGATTTTTTACTTGTTCTTGGTTTTCTTTCTTGCTATTGAAGATAATTCTCTCATATTTCAACAGGGACCGAAAAATATGCATTCGAAATTGCAATAAGGTCGTAACATTTTCTGCTCCATTCATGATAGCTCTATATGCCGCTTTGATACCAATTTATAGTATACTAGCTATTACCCACGACTCTGTTCGCGTGGAAATTTTGATGTATATGTACGAAAAACAATCAAATAATGACAAATAAAAAAAAATTAAACCTAACCTAAAAACGATACATTTAAAAGTATAAGCATATACGAAAAATATATAACATAAATACATCTTAATAACACACAACTAACAAAAAAGCAATTTATTTACATTGTATACCCAAAATAAAACAAAACAGCAAATCAAGTCCGGTCGAATCCATTTTATTTATGGATCGAGATGGAGATAGCTACAACAGTAATAGATATACACGAACTTTCCTACGCAAGTTGGGGTAACGCAATGCAGATCGGAATTTTTTTATTTCCTTTATTCTGTTTTCTTTTAATTTAAAAAACATTTCAGAATGAATCCGAAAGATCGATTCATTAACACCATTTGATTTTAAATACATCAAATACAAAGAAAATAAATATAATCGTTTGAATTAATCTGCCGAAATTCTCCTGAAGTCTAACCTCAACTCTGTTGGAAGAAAAAAAAAAACTGGAGCCTTCCTCACATTTGGCGGGATTTGGCTTCGGCTTTTTGGCTCGAAAGTTAGTTTTGATTGAATAAAAAATGAACCACTCAATGAACCGGCATAAAAAGTATCCTATGTTCTATTCCTGACTGTAATCTTTGTACTAAATTTCATCCAAATCTGTTCAGTCGCTCTGGCGTGATTGAGTAACAAACATCCATTCATCCAAACTTTCACATTTATAATATTAGTATAGATGCTGCAATAACAATTACTAAATCTACAAAATACTCTTGTTGACCATTTTTTGTCCGTACTGTATACCGATAATATGCAAAGCAATGGTCGATGCCTACCATATATATTTATTACATGCTCTAATAATAGCAGATCATTTTAATGATGTTTTTGTTTAATTTATTTTGACCGTCTTCTGCCTGTTCCAATTGGCTCTTTACCCAAACGTATGGATATTTGAGTCCCGAATATTTTTTATCTATTTACTTGACAAGGCACATTTTACTACTGTGGTAAATTTATCTGATCTGTCAAGTTTAATTATTTTAAATGCACGAGAGATTCTATTGCTTCCCCTAAAATATTTTTTTTTCTAATAGCTCAATAATCTCCTTTTGAGTTCAAGAAATGTGACGAGAAAAATATTATTTTTTACTTATAACATTTCGTATAATTTATACATGATGCCGGATTGAAATATCAATTGCTAATCACACGGCAGTTATAAAATTAAATTTCTTACTAAAGTTAAAAAATAAATATTTTTCAATTTATATCTTATTACATTACAGAAAATAAGAATTATTTATTATAAAACAGACGTACAATATATTCAAGGACAAGAAATGACAATCTGAACACAAGTGCTCAGAAGATAAACATCACGACGGAGCGAAGGTAATCAGGCAATGGGAGCGAAAACGCCTGAGGTACACATATGTGTACCCAGATCTCGCGATTGAAGGGGGGCCCCATTGTGATTAAGAATTTAAACAGTGCTCTGAACAATAATAATGTTATACGCACTAAAAGTTTACAAGCTTGTTTCCATGCGACTGGCTGAGCATCGACTGACGTCTTTATGAGGCAAAGATCGCAGTGATATCTATAAAAAAGGCAGGAAAAGTTTGTTTATGAATAAGGAAATCTTCGTCACACATGTTAAGACAGAGCTGCGTGCACGGGGTCCAGAAGTTGAGGCTGAGGCTGGGTTCAAATGGACTTGTAAATCAACAGCTATCTACTTTTGTCTATATCTAATGTCATATTTTTTACAATCCTTTTCATTGCCAGTGACTAAATATAATGAATGCTGAACTCTCTTTCAGCTAATTAAAATTAAATAAAGGATTATCTTCGGCCAAACATATGGGTATAATGTTTAAACGCTCTTGCGATACTAAGTATCGAAAAAGAAATTGGAAAAATTGTTATTTTCCTTTAGTAATGAATAGCAAAAACAAAATCACGCATTATTAAATAAATATGAAAATGATTTTTCTCTAATTTGCTAAAAATTTGAGGCCCCAAATGGCTTCTTGCACCCGGTCCCCTTTATACAGAAGACTGGCTCTGTGTGTACCTCAGTTGAATCTATATTTTCGTCGATTCTGTTATAGTGTAGGAGTTGCTAACATATCACACATTCTGTATGGCGCCATGTTGCGTCATTGATAACATAATGCTTTCTCGCCATAATTGGCTGACAAGAGCTTGGCAGAGAGTTGGTAAGACGTACCTCTCACGCTCATGTATCTTTTTATCTGTTTTATGTTAATTTAGTCATGTTTTGTTTTTTAATCTTAATAAATATATTTTCATATTAATACTGGTCATTGTCTTTCCCATAATTTCGGGGTCAGTCTTTCTCGTGAATACCCTACCAAATCCCGCTAAATCACTGAAATTCTGTGGACGTTAGTACAATTTAAAATGCTAAAAATTTTAATAAAACTGAATTTTTGCTCTGGATGATTTTGTGGAATAGTGAATGGACGTTAGGGCTTGTTTTGATGGATATGACTCAAGTGAAAAAGTGAGAGCTTTTACTATTCATTTATTTCGTGTTCTTGTGCAACTGTGCTGGCATATACTGGCTGCTTTATAAAAGGAACATCATCTTGTTCAACATTTATAAATTGAATTGAAGTATTTGGAAAAATGTGAATTATTTAGAAGTGAATATTTCAATTGCTCCCAACCTAGTAGGCCCAATTTTCCCCCCATTCCCCCCGAAATAAACGTAATTCTTGATAACAGTGTAATTTTTAGAATGTTATTTTATTTCATTCTCTCACTAAATTTAAATCTCGATCGAATGTGTATTTGTTCTGTTTTAATTTATTAAAATGTCTTTAAAACTAGGCGATGTTCAATTAATTGCTAACTCCCTTAAATATGCTAAAACTAATTCAGTAAAATTGCTTAATTCTGTGTTACGTTAAAGTAATTTTAACAGTTCTTGTAGAAAAAGAATGGGAAATTTTGTGAGAATTGAAAATTTAGATGTAGAAAAACATAAACAAGAATTGTTGAAGAATTTTTCTTCATCTAACTTTTTCTCCGTTTCTAACTTATTACACTTAGAAGTAACTGAAATCGACTAATATGCTCTATGTGGAAATATTTTTAAAGCTCTAAACAATTTAACGGAATTTCAGAGCTCTTTAGATATTAGTTTTTTATCGGAAACAGAAGAAAAACTTTTGTATCCTCAAAACATTTCGCAAACAGAAACAGAAAGCTCGTCTAGTAATGGCCGAAGCATTTCTTCCTTCTCCCTTTTCTGTACTTCAGACGAAATGTATATAAATAACAGTCAGTCATTAATGATTGGCGCCGAAAGAGAATCACTCGAAAATGATCCTTCGAATAACCAAACGATAAAATGAAACTGTTTTGTTTTTTATTACTCGATCTCTGTGGCAGTTGTAGACACTTCATTGGCAATAATATTTATTCAATTAATTTTTTTTCATGTTGAAGAGAAATTCTCGCTTTTTCCTTCTTTAAGCGAACACCCAAAATTATTCTTTTCAAAGAGATTAGTTTCTGGTGCAGCTAAATCTTTTTAATTTTCTGAGAGAAATTTAAATTTTAATAAATCTTTAAAAAGTGCATTAATAAATGAATTTTCGGATAAAGTAACTTCAATTGAAATACATAAATAACTAGAAAGACGTAAAATGCTCCCGAATGAAACTTTTATGCAGTAAATTATTGCCCTGCACGAAATTGCGAATGAGTTTGAAATCCTTATTGATTAATGTTTTGTTATTCAATACACAATAAAAGAGATACAGGGTTCACCTTGTGATAAAATGATTCTTTACGGTACAAAATGTTACTCTGAGTTTAAAGAAAAGTAACGAATTCTCGAAACTATCGTAAGTGCAATGGACGCAAATAATGCAAAGACATCATTTTCTAGATATGTTAATGATGGTTAAAGACGTGGTAAATACATAAGTTTAGTTTAGTATATTAATGTCCCGTTTTAGAGCAGCACTATGGCTTTTTTGGGACGGACCTCATAAATTTGAGTCGTGGTCAGATCAAGAGGCCGACATCTGAGCTGGCATCCCCATCTCCAAACTTCCACCCCACATCAGTGGTAGGACGTTTGGACCCGATGTATTCAAAGTGCACTAGACCCGCTTACTCGGCTTTTCTTCCGTGCAATCCGGCCTAGAACTTGCAACCCTCCCATTCCAAAGCCGAGGCCCTACCATCGGACCACCGAGGTCTCCTACATAAAATTCGTGTCCAACAAAGAGAATCAAAATCGAACCTTAGTAATTCAATTAATAGGAAGATGCGTTGTTTTAACTGTAACGATTTTGGACATATCACAAAATCTTGCCCGAATCGTTCTCGTGGCCCTAAATGTCTTTCTTGTAATCTTTTTGGGGCATAAATCTTCCGATAGTCACCGTACCATTCGGAATGACAGTTCTACCCCACATGATAATATCAACACTGTGCATTTACTGTATACTCCGTCAAATATGCATAAAGAGGTTGTCATTTCCAATAATACACTTTCCGCATTAGTCGCTACTAGTAGTTTTTCGACGCTTCTCATTCTGCATGGATTAAACAAGGATAACAAGACAACACTAATTGGATTAAGTTTTTCTCGAACTGAAATAATAGATCCCTTTGATTCTGAAATTATTTGATAAACAACGTTTTTGTTTCTGCGGTACCTAATAATTGTGTTACTTATGATCTAATAATAGGTTGCAGCGTAATAAATCAGGTACATTTGACAGTTAAACCTGGCGGTGCTGTATTTTCCAAAATTTCTAAGTCTGATGATCCTGTTGAAGCTGACAGTTTTATGATGACTATTTCCACCGACACTCCCACTTTTGATATAGTTTCGAATATTTATAAACAAGCTCGCAATGACGTCGAACAGTTTTTGTTAGGTTAAAAAAATAAAAAATAAAAACTGAAACCATGAACATTTAACTGGATATAATGCTTCCTGACGATGAGCCAATTTTTCACACTTCTAGATGTTCACTTTTTGCCGAACGTGATATAGTATATGCGCAGATAGACGAATAGTTAAAAAATGGAATTATAGAACCATGTTCTTCACCTTATGCTATTCAAGTTGTCGTAGTTTGTAAGAATGATGTAAAACATAAAGATTATAGAAAATTAAATTGTAAATTGGTTAAAGATCATTATCCACTACTGTTAATTGATGACATTTTAGACCGTCTTCAAGATACGAAAATTTTCAGTACCCTGGATTTGCGCAACGAATTTTTTCATACCGGTAAAAGAAAAAAGTCGTTGTTACACATATAAATAGAGGTCAGTTTCAGTTTTGTTATATACCATTCTGTTTAAGTTCATGTCCTTCTGTCTTTATGCGATACATAAATGTAGAGATTTAATTAGCAGCCATTACTATTCCATATTTTGTTTTATTTTATTGCAATAAATGACACCAGGGATTCCACTCAGCACCCTTGATCCCAAGTCTAAGACGTGCGACGTCAAGTTTCAGAAAAGCGAACTGTGAGCATTCGCTCGACAGACAGAGAGAGAGAGAGAGGGTCATTCGTTTCGATATCATGTTTATTTAATACGCTAGGGGTATCACAGTTTTGGCACGGGGCATTTGATTAGACTTCACCCTTGGTGTCATCTAAAGGTTATACTTTTATCTCTATTGTAAATAGCCTGTCCTGTCCTAATGGTTAATGCCTTTTCTTTTAAATATTCTTTGCTGTAAATAAATTTAACGTTTTTATTTAAAAGCTTCTTCTCTTTAATCAGTAAACCTAGACACTAATCTGAATGAATCTGAATGGGCATTTTATTCCATTCATTCCTACATAAATGCCGTTTTTAGTTATCTTATTGCAAAAGGCACTGTACTTCCGTATAATCACATGTAATCATTATTGATGTCAGCTGAAGGACCCCACGTGCGGTTCATTGTTTAGGAGAAACTTATAGTACCTTCAAGGGAAAGGAGTGTCAACCCATCTGAATTCTAAAAGTTTCCCATTGTGAAGGGACTATCATTAACACGTGTTCCAGAAGGGTCAGTTACGAGGTAGAATCATTGATGTTCATTTTCCACTCCAGACTGGGGCCACAAATGAGGGCAATTTGTAGAACAACTATTGGGAGGCAGAGAACCCAAGTGGAAGAATGGGAAATGAGAAGGCGGAATTTGGACAGAGATAAAATGCGGGGTTTTCGTTGATGAGGGAAAGAAGAGTTTTTTGATTTGCCATGCTGACTAACAACCTGTTAATGTCTTGTGGTGTTATTTCTCCGAATTGATGAAGAACTCCTTTTCATGATAAATCTTCAACCTTCGACTGCTGTGTAAATATCATCAACTTCCAAATGGTGTGAATATCAAATATTTTAACTTAGAATAGGAAAAGTTGTTCTTATGTAAGATATGGCTGTAAATAAACGAATTGTCTGAAATTCTACTCTTTTATTTGATCGGTCAGGATCAAGTCATTACAATAACTTCAGGATTTTAACTACGAAATGCAGCATCGATCTGATTCAAAGATGAATTATGTGGAGGCTTTTAGAAAATACCCATGCTGCAAAATCATTCAAGATTGTATCAGTCTTCAAATTTTCAAAGTTCAACAGATAGATGAGCATATTGCAGCTATAAAAGCATTACTTCAAAATGCACTTTACGAGAATTACATGGTAAAAAGCAACATTTTATATAAGAAGCAATCCTTCAAGGATTATAACGACAGAGGTACCTCTTTCACATCCACGTCATTCAAAGAATGCTGTGAGCATCGGCATATGACCCATACTGCTATTACAGCTGGACGTCCAAGATCAAACGGTCTGGTAGAAAGACTAAATTCTACTATCACAGCTATATTCTCCCAGCTATATATAGAAAACCCTGAGCAATGGTATAGCCATGTTGCTGCCGTTAATAATTTTTAAGAATATATTTCTGTAGATACTGTAAAGCTCTAATATATAAAAATGCTTGTTTTAGCATTTATATATACTATTATTATTAATGCCATTTTGGAATAAACTGCTTTCTGTTCCGACTGAATAATACCATTAACAAATTTATATTTAAATATAATAAAAGAATTATGGAATTTTAATTTTTTTTTATAATTACAATACAAGCAAATTTTTCTTGTTTTATTCATTCTAAGCATGCGAACTATTTTCCAGAAATATTGGTAAAGCAGTTATGCTATAATTTTTAATGCCTCTATGAATTAAATTTAAAAATGTTACAAATAATTGAACTTTAAATTTATATGTTCAGAAACTGACAATAAAAATTATTTAATTAAAAAATTATAACATTTATCTAATAAAGAAATTACAATCCAATTAAAACTATAAAAGGACGGTGGTTTCAAGCTACAGCGAATCGCAGTTGGAGTAGTGATCAAGTAGCAGGAATTATGCTTAAGTTTGCGTAACATTTTATTTTGTACTAGCTGGTACCCGGTTGCCGCCGAAAAAATCATATTAAGTGCAATCAATCAATCATTTGGCAATGTTTCATCAAAATAGGATGAAAGACAGGAAATACGAATAAACAAATATCCTTTTTTAAGTTTTAGATTTGTGTATTTCTTTTAGAATTGTAAAACCTGGTGCTCTTTCAGAATAGTGATAAAAGAAATTATTTATAAAATCTCGTGATTCTTTAATTATTCATTCAGAATTATCAAGTTTAATTTTAGAAAATAGGATTAAGATATTTTCTTTTAAAATTGATTATTCATAAAAAATATATTGTTACGGATTTCCTCTTGACCCTTAAAAATCCGTCAGGTTCTTTTTATCTTATATAGTGGTTGCGTATGGTGTTAGAGATGAGATGAGCACACAATGATCAGTCCTTCAGTAGACAACACAACACAGACGTTTCTTTACAGGACGAAGTCAGGACAGCAAAAAGACGACAAATATTTACCACACTACTATGTACCGGAGATAACTTTAAACAGCCGAGGCGAGCACACAGGACAACACACTGCAGATAGTAGTCCAAAGGCAGAAATTCCGTTGTGTCAATGCCCACAGCTCACAAAGCGGCCAGACAGGATTCAGCAGGAGAGGAAATCTTTGAAGGATTCTTTTCTACACTCAGGTAAGTCTCTTCGGCTGAAAACTATTCGTCTGTCTCTTCTTGCCTTCGCTGCCGACTCACTACTTCGCACAACAGGACTACTCCTCAGTTCAGGACAGCTCCGTTCCCGACGACGACACATTGGGTTACGACACAAGACACAGGCTTCGTCAGTATATGCCACACAGCCGTCCTCCAATCAGGATTCCTCAGTTCCAGACCTCTCTAGTTAGATCTTCTCGATTAATTCCGCAGCACTACTTGTCTTCTTCGTTGAACACCGGGCCGTTCAGCTTCGGCTTCTCTCTTGATTCTTCTTCAGGTCTTCTGCTTTCCTTTTCCTCAACTGTGCTGCTTCTCGCTTGATTCACACCGCTTCAGATGACTGGTCCTATATATAGTGTCGGAAGGCGGGGCTAAACCTTCTGGACCAATCAGGATCATTCTAGATGTATCTCGGCTCCTAGTGTACGGATCAGGAAAATTCTTGATGTTTCGGGTACTTTAGATTTCGTCGCCAAAGTCGTCACCAAGTTTATCGCCAAGGCTTGGGACCTCTGACGTTACACCCATTCACTATCCAATACATATTGCTATAAATCTTCCTTACGATGACAGTATCAGAGCGGGAAAGCAAAGCTACACGTTCGTAACAATATCTATACCATAAAATTGTTAATATAGATGAAAAGATAACTTTTTGAAAAGTAAGAAAGTGCAAAATTACTTATACTATAATATTTTTGTAAGTTACAGCGAAAAACGCTAAAATTTAATTAAAATTCACCCCCACCGGATTGGTCACCCCAAAATTTTCTCGCATAATCTGTTGCTTCTGAGAATGACTTTCATGGCATTTGTGTTTAATAGCTATACAATATTAATCTTCAACTTGGATTCAGCATTTCTACGGAATATATTGTGTCTCCTCGGTGATTTATTTGGAGATGAATCCTTGGTAAATAGAAGCGGTTGAGATCCGAATTTTTAAAAATTGTTTTAGATCATGGTACTAGGCCTGTAACCATCCCGTAAATATAAGCAATGAGCTAACAAAATTTCATCGCAATCGGTTGAAATGTTTAGGAAGGCATAAAAGACATACGGACAGACATTCATTTTTATTTCTATAGATTATGAGTAAAATTAATGGTTATTGAAACATAGAGAGGTCTTTTTGCTAATTTTGTAACAAATGAAAGCTGGATGCAAAATGGCTTTTAAAAATATGATTTTCTTTATTTTTTATTTTTATCATCATCGTACCTGAAATACAATTCTCTTTGTCGATTTTTGCAGAAATTCAAAGGAATATGCTTCATCCAAAAAATTATTTTTATCAAATAATTTAACTGAATAAAGCTATATGTCGTTAAATATAATAAAGTATTTAAACAAATCTTTAACGCTACTTGATTGTGTTCTATTCCGAAATTGAAATAATCCTTGAAAAATAACCCATTAATTTTTAAAAATAGTTATTAATATCGAAAATCATTAAATATTAATTTTTGTTTTAAAATAAAGCAATCATGATTTTAAGTAAAAAGTCCCATATTTTTGAAAAGGAAACTTCTTTTTTTTTGCTTAACAAAATCACAAAGGTTCTAATTTATATTTCTGACTGTGATGAAGAAATTTTTCTTTTTCGTGACTGCTTGTTAACTCTGCCAACTAGACTACTCCTATTAGAAGGTCACTGGGTCATCGAGCTCTAATTTCTGATTTAACATTTATATTCATCAAAATAATCGTCACTGAATGTTCTGATTGCTATATATACTTACATACATATGTATATTGGAAATGTCTCTCTCTTTTTATCTATCTATCTATCTATCTATCTATCTATCTATCTATCTATCTATCTATCTATCTATCTATCTATCTATCTATCTATCTATCTATCTATCTATCTATCTATCTATCTATCTATCTATCTATCTATCTATC
>JAPMOQ010043401.1:2552669-2563741 GCA_026543055.1 Argiope trifasciata | reverse complement strand
TTTTCGTCAATTCGTTCAGTGAGCCGGTTTCAAGTTCTTATAAATGAGAGTTAAAAACAATTTAAAGTCTTTATTCTTGAATTTTTTTTTTAAATATCGAATTGAGTCATGGGTGTAGGAATGCCTACAAGTCATTATATAGCTACAGTTTGCACATTATTTGCCCTACTTACTCTGCAACGCTCATGTGTTCAAATCCTAATCTAGCGAACAAATCCTTTGACACTTTCATTCGAAATGTGATGCTGGTACATCCGTAGGAATATTTCCGTCCATTTTTCCCTTTTATTCTATTTTACGAGCGTCCAAAACAAAACCCATCTGCCCTCTTCCAACCGAACCGAATTGATTTTGATTTCTGGCCAGCAATTTCCGAAAGGTCGGTTTTCGATCGACATGTGACCGTCTATGAATTAAGAATGAATGATCAAAGGCGAGCGGTGACGTCACAGATCCGGAAAAAGTGGGCAGGCGAGGGATGCAGGCAGAGGATGCAGCGCCGTCGATCGCATTCCAGAGCACATGCGCACAGGAGGGACCATCGGAGAGGGATCCCAATCTCCCCGAAGACCTCCGACCCTGTCCGAGTCTTGAGTATGCGAACATCTCCGAGCCTCTCCCACCAATGCTCTATCCAGGAAAGACGAGCTGCTTGTGGAAGGTACCATCCTCCTTTCTGCTTGGTCTGATCTTTGATTGATTTTTTCAGTGAGTTGGACAGCATCGAAAAATAACAAATATTATATGTCAGGTAAGATTTGGATCTTCGAGGGGTCTTTTTTGGACTCATTGCAAAGTGTGCGCTTTTCTTAAAAAGTGTTTAGGGTTTCGAGCAAACTTAGGTGCATACATTTCGATTTTAAAGCAAAAACTTAATTTTTTTGTATTACGCACCAAACTGTAAATGAAATTAATGCAATCTGTAATTTTCTGTCAGTGTGAAGTAATGAAATTATTTTATTGATCTTTCCTAGCAAGGAAAGATAATTTGAGAATTTTATGGCTCTTGAATGCAGATAAACTGCAAAACTTACTTAGATAATTTTGATCTACATTCATTTCGGATGACTTCATCGTGTGAAAAGCACTTTAGGGGAAGTTAGTATCTTTCTATTGATTCATTGTATAAGACTCATGCATTATTTATTACTTTCAGTGAAATTCCAAGAAATTGAATAACAATTGAGTTATCCCAAGTGAAGTGATGTTATATTAGATTTTCTTTGAGCTCCAAGTTTTATTTTATGTATAAATTAAGGATATTAAGTTTAAAACATATATTTTCCCCGATGCATTTACATACAATCTTCCCAAAACAATCATGCGATTTTAAATTTTCTGCCTCTTAAATTATTCATTTTAAAATCTCAGTTCTCTTCAACTACTATGGTTTTCCCAGCAGAGTTGTTTTCCTTTCAACAGATATTCGGAATAAAATTTCATATGAAATGTATTCATTCGATTCCTACATACCTAAAGAAATTCCATCAGCTATTAATCAAAAAAATTTGTTCATTTTCTACGTTTACCAAATTTGTTTCCATTGGTGATAGAATTATTTTTTTCAGCAACAATGCTAAGGGTTTTTTAAAAAAACGAAACTAGAGCTAAATATTTGGCAATCCATATTACTTCAACAACATTAAACAATTTAATATGCGTAAACAACACCGTTTTATAATGAAATTTTTTAAATAACATGAGAATTATTTTGTACTATACCTTTTATTTCCTTCTTTTTAGAAATGCATTCGTTCATAAAGAAAAAGCCAGATTGTTCAAATTATTACTATAATTATGATTAGAAAATGGACAAATATAATGGTATTTGATAATAAATAATAACCCAATAATAATTAAAAGTGGCAGCGAAAAATATCAGCGAATAACAATACTTTATTTTCAAGCAGGCATTCATTTAATCTTTATTAACATTTCGAACTTTTTTGAACGACATATATCAATAATTAGTTCATAATATATTTTTTGGAGAACAGAAAGTAAAATTCATTAATTAATGGATCGAGCTTTATATCCTGACGGCTCTATCGGTGGTTGTAATCGTCAAAGCACATGCGATAAATGCAAAGTACCTGGATATTGCAAAGGATTTTCAGTTTAGAAGATTAAGTAAAGTAAAAAATGAAACATCCGCTTTGTATTTGTCAGATTTCTTTGTCTTGGATATCATTATATCACAAATATTTTATGTGACTGAAACAATATTTTTTTTGGAAGAATTTTTTTTATTTAGCGGAAGAATCTTATTTAATCATTATTAATGTTTTGTTACGGTAAATCAAAATATAAATTTTATGAATGAAATATATCTATTTATAGTAATTATTGTAGATATGTAGTGATGTAGAAAATATTATCTTTAAGGAATGGCCTTTATATTTCAACTATCAACCCTTGGAAATAATCGTTATTGATTTTATATCATTTTTGGAATACTTTTGATAACACGCAACTTTCACATTAATATCTGTTACTTTTTTAATTATGAATCTAGAAATAATAATGAAAAAAAAATATATGTTTAAATATATGATATATTATATTGGTTCACAATGTTGTTATGCTCATGCATAGGATTTTAGCATTTTGTCTAATTTTATTAACAGTATGAATACCCTTGTAGAAATAATAGACTGAAAGTTTTAATTAATTGCGATGCTTTGTATTTCTTTAATTTGTTTTCAAATAGTTTGAACTTAGTCACAGATATATACATTTAAAATTGACCTTGAAATATGAGTAGGATCAATCGGGAAGAACAACGAAAATGTAATTGCTAAATTACAAAAATATTAAAATTGTATTCTTGAACTTAAAGAACTATAAAGCAATAGTAGTTGATAATTATTTCAATCACTGAAAATCGGTACATAGAATTTGCTTCACTGACATTTGAAAATATTTTTTAAATGAAACTTATAAAATTAAAGTAATTATCTTCAGTACAGTGTGGTTTTAAAAGTTCTAAAATGAAAGTGAAATTATGCGTGAAACTGGATTTATTTGATGTCATTTCTATTCGTATTTAGTTTATCTTCTGTAAACAAAAATTTATAACAAACTGACAGAGAGAAATAATTCCCTTTATAAATCCATGTAAAATTACTTTTTTATTGGAAATTTTTTCATATGCTCTATATTAAAAAGTTTACTGAATAATATTTAATCTCAATGCTGACATCAAACAAACAATAAAAAAAAATCGATTTATATTTTTTCTTTTTGCTTGCGAATCATTTTTAAAGAATGATTTATTTGGTTGTAAAATTTACTGTTACAATCTTCTTGTTTTTAATCAATCATTTCATAAGAATTATTCGCGAAAGGGAACTATTTAAATAAATTATCCTGTCTAATCCAAAGAGTTGCTATTGTCTAATTCGAAACCAAAATAGAACCATAAACTTTTTGATTATCTTTAATTTGTAATAATTGTATCTAAATTACTAATATAGTATTTCATGACAGATCAATTTAGACTTGCGTGCAGTAAACATTATTATATAGTTTTTGTTTAGAAGTCGATGAAATTATTTTCTATAGACTAATTGCAATATCTTTCAACATATTTGCGTAGTAAACTAAGTGTTCCAAAAACAGATGGAACGCACTGTGATGCTGTAGATAAAGGCTTTATAAATGTTTAGATGTTGTCGACAAATAAATTCTGTAAAATGCAAAAGAGCTCAAATTAAGATAAGAAACTACTTTATGTTAATGAAATAGCTTACTACAAAATTTCAAAAAGTTGATCGTTTAAAATTTTCTTCGTTATATGATCTCCTATGCACAATTATTCAATAACTTTTTTATTTATTTTTGTTGAAACTAGATCATTATAAACAATTGCATACTTGCATCGTTAAACTTGAATGTACTGTACTAATAAAATAAATTCCTATATTAAATTATAACCAAATGTATTTCTAGGATTGGAAATTAATTTATAATATATAAAAAATGTTGCAAATCCTGCTACATTCAGAATGCATTTACGAATTTTGTGTACTTTCGCATTAAGTCACGCATTTTAATTAAAAAAAGCATTTGCATTTGACCTAATAATCATCACAAATTCAGAAGCTGAATTCTTTTACAATGAATTCACAGATGAAATTTTCTTTTAAATATAATTTTATCGATTCATTCTCGCATGATAAATGTAAAATGGCAGGAGGCAGTTGGATTTCGAACCTACTGTACATTATGCAAAATTCTTTTAAACAGTGATAGCATTTTTTAAATTGAAATATTTCACTGAATAATTCCATTTATATATAAAATTTTTAATGAAGTTTGTTAGGGTGTTTTGATAAATCATCGAACTTTGTTGTTTTTGTTACTTATGCATTTGATAAATGTAAAATGGCTGGAGGCAGTTAGATTTCGATCCTACATTATGCAAAATTCCTTTAAACAGTGGAGGCCTTTTTTATTGAAATATTTCACTGAATAATTGCCTTTATATATAAGAATTTTAATGAAGTTTATTAGGGCTTTTTAATAAATCCTCGAACTTTGTTGTTACTTATGCATTTGTTATAGACGAATCGAAGTGAATAGAAAATGTAAAAAGAAAATCGTTAAATAGAAAATGTAAATATAGGAAATTCAAAGTTACGTCGCCGTGTTCAAACTTTTCGGCTTTATTTCAAACATTTATAGTAAAATAATATCTTAAAAAGAATAACAAACGGCAATCAATTCATTTTTTATTTACTGATTCTCATTTATAATAATTGTTCAAAGCGATCTTAGTTTTTAATGTACCTAAAATAATTATCATGAAAAAAAGATTTTAGGTCATTTAGAGAATTATTGGTGTGTGTATTTATGATTCCATTGAAGGCTTGAAAATGTGAAAAGTTCCTGTCTTGCAACATTCTGCAGCTGGTCATTTAGAGAAGCGGCTTATGGGGGGAGGGGCTCACCGTGATTAAGAATTAAAAAAGTGTTCTGAAATAATAGCTTTTACATGCACTGAGAGTTTACAAGTTTTATTCCTTGTAGCTGGCCGATAGCTGACTGATGCCGTTATTAGGCAATGATCACGGTGATACCTATAAAGAGGGGGGGGGGAGAGGAGTTGATTTACAAATAATAAAATCCCCTTCAGACATGTTACGACAGAGCCGCGCGACTTCTGGGTGCGGAGGCTGGATTCAAATGGACTTGTAAATCATCGGTTATGTACTTCCATCTATGTATGTTTGTTTATATTAATTTGCTCAATCAAAAAATTATAAATGTAATAACTGCATTAAAATTATTCTTTACGTTGCCAATTACTATAGAAACTGTTGAGTGCTCTTTCAGCAAATAAATAAATTAAAATAAATAAATAATTATCTTCTTTCAAGCATGTGTTCAGAAATGCATTTGCTATATAGCATCGAAAAAGAAATTGCAAAAAATTGCAATTTTTCTGAAGAAATTGATGTATTAGCAAAAAAAAAAAAATCACTCATTAGATAAACATGCATTAATAACATGTTTTTGTGTTTGTATATATTTTTTTACTTCACAAAAAATGAGGGCCCCAAATGGCTTCTTGCACCCGGGCCCCTTCACAGAGAAGGTCGGTCCTATCGACCCCTATACATAGTTGCATTTTAATGAAGGAACACTCAAATGTCGATTATTTTCCGCAATAGAAAGACACACCTACCTCATTACGAACACGTGACCCACAATCAAGTAATTCATTTATGTTTTTTACATGGAGAATATTTGAGGTTCTTATCATAAATTATCAAATATGCATCCCAAAAATTAGATGCTTCGCTTCGAACAATATGATTCATATTTTTTTGAACCTTTCGGTGCCAAGAGCAAGTTATTGCTATTCCCATGCATATGTAATGGATATTTTTATTTGTTTTACTCCTTTAGCCAAAGATATTAGTTCATAAATGTACATGCAAGTAATCATTTTTTAGTCTTATTATCCAATTTTGAATAATTTGGCTTTAATCCCTGTTTTGAAACCTTAATATAAATTCTGAGTATTAAAATTCCTATCCTAATGAATGGAATATCTCACTTAACTTCAAATTCTTTTTGCTAACTGAAGTAAAATATGTGATGATTCCGTAGCGTCGTTTCATAGATTTAATGTGGAATTAGGTTATAAAATCATTCATGTTACGAAAATTTAAAGTGACAATTGATCCGCTTATAATATTGAATAAGGAAGGTATCATTTTAGAATATTCTTGGGAAAAAATCGCACATGTTCTAAGATGTCCTTAGGAAGAAAATTAATTTCCTTGAAAAATTTTTCATATAATAATAAACACCCATTAAAAATGATCCAAAAAAGCTATTTTATTTTGGTTCTTTAGAAAATAAATTGTCACTTTTCAAATGATTGAAAATTACATGGATAACATGCAATTATACGAATCCAGGAAGTAATTAAATAAAAAAGAAAAACTTATGATACATTTTAAATCGATTTCATTATTATTATTAATAATAAAAATGTTTTCTAATACAAGCTTTCATTAGTGTACTCGATAATAAGAAATGCCTTTTTTGATTAAAAATATGTAGCCCAAAATAAAATTGGAAAACGTAAGCAATCGATAGAAATATTTTCAGTAAATTGGAATTTCAATCATATTTATAACATATTTTTAATATCAAAAAAGATATTTTTTAAAAACATTTCTTGCTGTTTAATTGCGGATAGATTTACTTACGATTTTTAATTAGAGTCTTTTTATTTTAAGAATTTGTTTTGATCTCTATAATTTTTAATAAAAAAGTCATGTTCCCCTTTTCATGCACTAATAAAAGAGTATTTTAAAAATCGATTGATTTGTATTATTTTCTTTAAGATTTTAATGTACTTGAAAATTCATTATTATACGCATTATGGGATCTTGTTACCAAATGTTCTACCATTCTTTCATTAGAAATCGAGCCTAAATGATTGCTAAGCTCTAGTAATAATTAATATTATACTATCATGAAGAAGGCATAATTGGACAAAATTTCTAGTACATCAAGATATGAGTAAAAAAATCCAGTACCGAATCAAACGTGCAATCATAAAATAAGCCAAATTTTAAAAAATGCAAGGAAAAATTTCTGTAGAGTGTTAAAGAACAAATTTTATTAAAATAGTTTCAGAAATAAATCTTGCTAACGTTTTTGAATTTTTACTACCGAAAATTGCTCTGTAGCAAGTCGAAGGAAACACAAATTTGAATCCAGAATGAAGCATAAATTTTGCAGAAAACAACAACATGGTAATTCTTTCGAGGATTAAAAGGGCTATTTCAAAAAAAAAAAAAAAAAAAAAATCTACCTTCAATCATTGGGCACAATCACGAAGTTTCATTGATTCAGTGAGGAGATGATCTCTCCTCTAAGAGTACGTGTGTCCTAATATGGAGGAACCTAGGAATATGTCCTCTATTCCAGTTTGCCCTTCTCACTTTTTTCACCTTTCTCAACGACAAGCGAGAGATTTCTTCTTGGGAAAAGTTGCCGCTTTATTTTCTTTTTGCTTCTGATGGACAACTGAATATCAGATGCATTTTCCTTATGTAGGTGACCTCTTAAACGGGTAATAGTACATAGGCCGTCGGTGTATCATTTCGTCTAAGAGATAAGCCTCTTAAATGTTTATTTAGTCGACTAGAGATGAAGGAAGTCAGTTTCTTCCGTAGCCATTAAGGGTGGTCACTATCTCTCCCAGTCTGATCTTGAGAATATAGATCCTACAAATCAAAATCATTCACATCCCTCTCTTGATATTCAAGGGATATTAAAGAATCTAGGAATATGTTCTCTATTCCAGTTTGCCCTTCTCACTTTTTTCACCTTTCCCAACGGCAAGCGAGAGATTTCTCCTTGAAAAGTTGCCGCTTTATTTGCTTTTTGCTTTTGATGGACAACTAAATATCCGATGCGTTTCCCTTATGTAGGTGACCCGTAACAAGGGTAACAGTAAATAGGCCGTCGGTGTATCATTTCGTCTAGTAGATAAGCCGTTTAAATGTTTATTAGATGAGTATTATACTAGAGATGAAGAAGTCAGTTTCTTCCTTAGCCATTAAGAGTGGTCGCTATCTCTCCCAGTCTGATCTTGAGCTTACAGATTCCCTCCAACATAGGAATAATTCCGAGTTTAGGAATGTTCGAGTCATTGGTTGCCATTCCTCGTTGGGTCCCTGAATCTCTATAAATGACAGGGCACTGAAATTAAACAAATGAAAAATAAACAACGAAAATTTTCATTGCATTTCACCTTTTTTTAAGAAAATAATTTTTTTAGATAAATAAGATAACATATAGAAAAAGATCCCTTTTATCTGAAGATTTGCCGGTTAACACGAATGACTTAAAACAATTGAATCGACTATTGAAATTAAAATGTTTATTTGCATTCTCTGTAATAGTCTGTATCCATGCAATTCTGGATTCGTTTAAAGGAGTGTTTTCCTGAGATCAGTTGGATCCGGACCAGGGAAAGCCATGGATATAATAAAAAAGAGAAATGTCCAATCCTTCAAGACATACTTTCATACGGGGCAGAAAATTCTTGTCCATAAGTTACTTTTTTATTCGCTTCGTAGTGTTTGTACGGTTCCCTAACGCCTTAAGATGTTTTTAAACTTATCTAAATGAGTGAAGCTGAAATATATGTTAAAAATCTGAGCAAAAATAAGACTGTTCAATTAAATATTTATGGAGATTTAATATTTTTTTAGGAAAATAAAAGGGTCTTGAAGAAAAAACAACTGAATTGGTTGAGAAAGGTTTGGATGAAAAAATGCCATGGAAATGAATATGATGGTATATGAGTAAGGAGTGATGCATACAATTGCAAGAAAAAGATTTAAAAGAAAAAGCCTCATTTGCTTATTTTTTTTTCCTGGTGGTGGGTCTAAAGCCACTTGGTCATACCAAGCCCGAATGAGCGGAGCTGTTTCGAAAGAAGGCAAAGGTTTGCGCCTTTCGTTGTTTACGAGCACCGTTGAGGTAAAAGGACGACTTTGATCGGACACACATGACACAACCCTTTTTAGGGGGTGGTCGAACTCATTCATCCATCGGCAAGTCAGAATTTCGATCGAAATCAGAAACTGACTCATCTCTGATTCATTACCCCTAGAGGTATCTTTTGTTATGGGAACTTGGAGGACTTTGCAGTCACGATATATTTAACGTGCCCCAAGTGCCATTAGCCAACACGGTGGTCTTTGGCCGAGACGAGGACAGAGCTCACTACCTTTCGGTTTTCAGACTAATGCTCTCCTAACCAGGGTACCACGGCCCAGTTTTTAGCTTGTACGGCGCATTTAAATTTTATTTTAAAGGACGCCATTAAAAGAAAGACAGAAATTTACCAGTTTTTTGAAAATTTCAGAATGTTTATTATTATTTTAATGTTTATTATTAAAAATGTTAACTGATAAGAATTGAAAATCAATATATTAAAATAAATCATGTAACAAAAGATGGCCTTGAATGCTTTAATTCTTATTGGTTCTATTGGTAAATATGATACAGAATGAGTCTTAAAGCATAGACATAATGATGTGATGAAATGCCTCAACTACCTCATTCTGAATACTTCCTTTTCCCTCAAAAATGACTGAAAACTAGAGAGGAATGAAGCTATGCAATTTAATAAATAGTTTTCTAGGAATAACATTATTAAAATGAATTTTTTTGATGAATCATCCTAATAATTAAAAGATCCAGACTATTATTTTAGAGCAAATATTTTATCCATTAGTAGATATCTCACGCAGTATCCTTCGTTTCGGAAAGCGTGAAGAATACATTTGAGACTTGCCAAGTCGAATTTCTTATGAATGAAGTGAAAATAGATAAAGCAGTATTTTTTATATGAAACCTTCTAGAAGACGCGTTATGAACAGTTCCATTCCAGTTATCTTAATTAATGTGTCACTTCAATAGAAGTTTAACAGCTTTCAAGAATTGGCAGAGATGCTGCTCATAATCACAGCTCACTTTGATCGATTTCCGATAACGTACGCTCGGTGCCCATTCTTGTGATTATAATAACCGAGAACAAATCTGAAAGAATAATAAGAAAAGACAAACAAAACATTATGAAAAAGGAAAGACCTTGGGCTAGCTTTGCTCTTAAATGAGAATAATCGAGCCCAAAAGCATAAAATTGATTTTAAAAAAACGTTTTACCATTATTATCTATACTAATATTATAAATGTGAAAATTCGACGGATGGATGGATGTTTGTTACTCAATCACGTCAGAACGGCTGAATGGAATTGGGTGAAATTTAGCACCAAGATAGATTAGAGTCAAGAATAGAGCATTGGCTACTTTTTATTCCGGTCCATTGAGTGATTAATTTTTTATTCATTAAAAACTAACTTTCGCGCCAAAAAGCTGACGCCATATCCCACCAAAGATAAGTAAGACTCCAGTTTTTTTTTTTCCTAAGATAATTGAGGTTAGGCTTAGCAGAATTTTGGCTGATTATTTCAAACGATTCTGTTTATTTTTTTAGTGTTCGATGTATTTAAAATCAAATGTTGTTGATGAATCGATATTTTCGATTCATTCTGAAGTGTTTCTAAATTAAAAGCAAACAGAATAAAGGAAATAAAAAATTTCTAATCTGCATTGCGTTACCCCAACTGGCGTAGTAAAGTCAGATATGTGCGTTACGCCAAATGGTGTTGAAAGTTCGCGCTTGATTGGTGACAATTGTGTTTTCATTCAAAATAAAAGTTTAAAAATAATGTGTATAATACTGTTGTCAATAGCGATCAATAAGTAAAATTTATTTGCTTGATTTGCTGTTTTATTTTATTTTGGGTATACAATGCAAGTAATTTGGGTATACAAACTGTTTTTAAGTTAGTTGATTGTTTTTGTTATTAAACTGTATTTATGTTATATATTTTTCGTATATGCTTATACTTTAAAATGTATCGTTTTTTGGTTAGGTTTCATTTTTTTTTATTTGTCATTATTTGACAGTTTTTCGCACTTAAGCATCAAAATTTTCACGCGAACAGAGTCGCGGGTAATAGCTAGT
>JAPMOQ010043401.1:2523197-2552659 GCA_026543055.1 Argiope trifasciata | reverse complement strand
CAAAATTTTCACGCGAACAGAGTCGCGGGTAATAGCTAGTGTTACATTTGTTTCATATTATACTCTTTATGACTTCAAATGGTTTCGCATATTATATTCTTTTTCCCTTAACAAGATTAAAAATGAAAAACTTAATAACAGCACAAATCAACTAGATATCTGTCAAACAGTTTTCGTTTGCTCAAAGTTTATGCAGTTACTTTAATTATCAAGAAAATGGTGAAGTTTATCTAGGAAAAAGTCTGGGGGAACAAATAAAGAGATTGTTTCCCATTATCACCTGCTACCTTGGGGCCTCTAAATCTCTAGTCATGATTCTAAAGTAATTCTTTCAGAGGATATTCGACTGTTCGACTATAGTGAGAAGAGACAAATAATGATTTTCATACTTCACCTCTGTTTTCTCTTTAGTCACAAAAGTAAAAGAGAAAAAAACGCATAATAAATATGCAAAAAGATTTTTTTTTTAATTCTTTTCCTTTTAACTTCGTTCTTTTCAGTTATTTATAATGCCTTTTGAACTTCTCTTTTTGTTATTTACCATGTAATGAAATCTTCCGCCTCTTTCTAATCACCATGATAGAACTTTCAGAGTTTTAAACACATTGCGCCATCAAACTCAAAACTACATTTGAGTTTAATTCTTGTATTTATCTTACTTTTTTATTATCGAATGTTTTTGAATTTTAATTGCTTGGATTCTTTGTCCAAGCTTGGCTGTGCTGTGGGTAGCCTAGCTAAACATGGATTTTGCTCCATCAATCGACAATCGACCCTTCTTTTCACTGAAATTATAAACATAAAATAAAACATATCCATATGGAATAAGGTTAGCTTTTATCCATTCTTCACCTAATTTCTTCCCCTTTATGACGTCAAGCATAGCTCACATATGTTTCGATACACAGGGTGTCTACTCTTACCGTGGTTCAAAAGTCATTAATGAAAAACAGAAATAGTAAAAGATGAGCACATATTTCACTCAGCTAAAGTGTTTTCAAAAATGGCAATGAAATATTTTTATACCGTTTAAGTTAGTAAATATATTTCTGAATAAATACAAAGTCTTGATTTTTATACAATCTTCCCACTCTAAAGGATTTGTAAAATAATCGTGACACCAAAAAAAGTACAATGAAATAGCTTCCAAGTGACTAAAAGTAACCGAGTACCTTCTGAAGTTAAATGCTGGTAGAGTGCAAACTTATTTCAGTAAACAATTATCATCACTTAAAAAATTTAAAAAATTCGGAATAAATTAAAAATGTTATTTCAATTCAATAAAAAAGAGTCTAACAGATAAATTGATTGCGTTCAAAATATGATAAAAAAGAATGCAACTTGTGTGTAGTAAATAAAATGAAAACAAAAAACAAAAAAAAAACTTCGTTTCTTTACTAAATGAATATTATTCAAATTGCGATTTTGTTGAAGAATCTGGAAGTTATATTTTAAAAATCACTTTATCTTAAAAATTGATTGAAGTTATTTCCTTCAATTGAAACAAATTTTTCTTGAGCATTATTCTACATTATTAGGAACCGATTTATTTGATCTGAGAATGCTATTTAACAAATTTGGTCTACTGGTGGATTCTATTTCATAGCATTTATTTTTGAGACTGAACAGAAGGTTTATTTAAAGGAATAAAATCTTGCAGGGTATCAATTCAAAAACACTTATTAATAATGCTAATAATGTTCCGCATAAAAGAGTAGTCCAAGAAAGACATGATTAAAGAAGATTATGTGCTTGCACTCCATCATGTTGAAACTACATTCGGCGTGCGGTTTCAAAGCCCATAGCGATATAGTTTCCCCCACATAATTAGAAAATGATCTAGATTTTAAAAATCTACATATTTAATATAAATTATAGTTTTATCTCAGAAAAATGGACCAATTATGTATCCACCTATACTCCGCTCAAATTCTTCACAAATTAATGCACTTGATTGTTATTTAGTTGTATATTTTGTAAAGTGTCGTAGAATAGTAAGTGACTATTGTATTAAAATTTACACTAATAGGGCACATTCAGTAAAGTTTTATTTTCATCTTGCTTGTGATAAAATTACAAAAATCAGAACAACACTCGTTGCCTTCCCCCGTCAAGAGTTTTGCTCCAGTTTTGTACGATATGATTATGACCAGAATTTCTTTAAAATTTTCCGTTCGTGAAATTAGGCTACGTAAACTACTTTTAAGATGAACAAAGAAACCTACTCAATAGGCAAGTATAAATTAGCATTTTTACCATATTTTACGGAAAAAATTATTTATTTAAAAATTTTTTTGCCCAATTAGGTGTTACTCTTCGAATACATGTCTAAATTGAACTTATTTCAAACCTTTTCAGTTATTTTTCAATCATAAAATTTTTGCATAGTGGCATTTAAAAGTTTTCTCTAATTGAATCAAATGGTGTTTATGCTTGTCGAATAGGTGCATCATCAGAGCACTTTCGGTTCGATTGCAAGTCGATTATTGTTGTTGAGCTGCAGAGAATTGTAAAAAAAGTAAGAAAGAAAAAAAAAAAAAGAAGGAAAGGGGGAAAAAAACAAGTCCCGCATTTATGTGGTTTTACAATTTGGAAATGGAGTATCAGCCCATGTGGTTTGGCAATGGAATGTTGGAGTGTAAGCCCATGTGGTTTGGCAATTTGGAAATGGAGTGTCAGTCCATGCGGTTTGGCAATTTGGAAATGGAATGTTTTCTATAATTGAATCAAATGGTGTTTATGCCTGTCAAATAGATGCATCATCAGTGCACTTTCGGTTCGATTGCAAGTCGAGCATTGTTGTTTGTTCAGCTACAGAAAATTGCAAAAAAAAAAAAAAAGAAAAGAAAAGAAAAAACGCAGTCACACACGTCTCTCATTTAATGTGGTTTAGCAGTTGGGGAATGCAATCTTAGCCCAGAATTTAGACGCACCATCTGACGAAAGTTCTATCAGCGTAATCCTTGTCTCCGTCTCACATAATCATGAATAGTCGCTTCAATCAATTCTTGTAAGGCGCTTATTAATCCGAGAAAAATGTAAATAGAAATGAAAATTCATCCAGCTGGGCTTTCTATATAAACGTGCTTTCGCGAATCAAATCAATAAATCTTTTCTAAGCAAACAAGTAGGTCATTTCGTAGGCATTCCCAATGTCACGGAATTCAATTAAAATCGAAAATCTCATCGCTTTGGGATGCTGAGCTTTAATTGGATGCTATGGAACTCAGAAATCCAAAGTACCTTCATTGAGCTCAGAAAAGGGGATCTTGTTCGATTCAGTTTTTGATAAATCAGGAAAGTATAAAATCAATGTTCCGGCTGTAAGTGAAATGACCACCTTTAATTGGTCATAAATTAAGTATATTGGCAGACGACTAGAGATTCTTAAGTTCTTGAGAATGCCATTTCTAATTAAATGGCAATTATTTTCTGAATACTGAATAAAGAATGTCAGAATAATGTATATTTTTGCTAGAAATCATATATTAATAATTTTTTTCAGAAAGTTTCTGGTTTGATATTCGAGATATTTATGATTAAAGCAATCGGAATATTTCAAATATTGCCACTAAAATTGATTTTGTACAATTTCAGATTTTAAAAAAAAATTGTTACTCTCTTATGTTAAATTATGGGGTAGTAAAAGTTTTCCTTTGACAAAGTGATACATATTTCTTAGAGGTAGATTACAATTTGACCATAAAGATTTCCCACTAGGTGTAAATATTGAATTACAATTTTATAAATCTATTATTGTTTTAAGAATAAAATGCTCGATTAAAAAATTAATTTGATCTCGAAACCAGATTCTCCACATTTACAGAAAAGAAGCCAAATTAAAGGAGGATATTTAATTTGGAATTATTAAACATAATTTTAAAATATAATATTTCATATTTCTTAAAGATTCCCTTTATTATATATCTTTTTAAAAATAATTTTCATGTAATCTTATTATAATTTTCGATTGAGTAAAAAATTACAGTGTATTTAGACAAAAAAATTTTAACGTAGGGCAAAATTTACAGGAATGCATAATTAGTCTCAAAATAGAATTTTCTTCCGAAAATAAACATAAAATTCAAATCATTTGGAAATATTTTTGAGCTAATTGGTATTTTATGAAACTCTTTAATATCAAATAATCTAATCATTGAATGTTCATTCTTTATTTAAAAAAACGATGTCACAGAAAAAAAGTTAATATAATAATTCTAATACGCATATCATATCATAAAATAATAAGTCGGTAAGCTTGGAAAAAGAATATTTTAGTTCTGGCAGAAGTTGAGATCTTTTGAAGGCTGAGTTTCTAGAAAGTTATTCTGAGCAAAGTCTCAAAAAGGAAAAAGAATTGAAAGAAATCAGATTGATCCAATTGAAATAAAAATTTTCTGTTGAAAATATTCAAATCCTTGGCAGAAATGTAATTGCTGAAATTGGCTGACAAGCTGGATATAAAGGTCAAGTTGCAGGAAAGAAATGATTCATCATCTTGCAATATAAAAAAAAACCATTTGTAATTTTCAAAAGTTCATCGGTTTAAGAGCAATTATTTTTTAAAGAAAGTTATATTTAGTGATAAAAATAAAGCCAGTATTTTCTGCAGTTACAGCCGTATGAAGAAAGACCAATAACGCTCCTGCATCAAAATAAATCGTCCATACTTAAACAGGGTGTTCCGTTATGGTTTGAGATTGTATGACAACAACCGGATAGGAAATTCAATTTTTATAGATGGCATTATAAACCATATAGCTTCTTAGATAGACTTCTCAACAATCTAAAAAAAAGTGCTAAAAATTTGAGTTTAGATGAAAATTTCATATTTCAGCACGACAACGACCCCAAACATATGACACGTAACCTTAAAATGTGGCGCTTTTTCTTTATAAACAGGGATTACACCACCATAGTCCTCTGACATCAGTGTCATAGAAAATCTGTGGACACACGGGCGAAAAAGCGATCCCAAAACACAAAATTAGAAATAAAGCGCATTTAAAACTAGTAAGAAGAATGGGGTAAAATATCTTCAGATACCACCAAAAAGTAGGACGAATCGGTACTACGACGTTTGGAGTAAATTTTAAAAGCCAAAGGACATGCAATTAAATATTGGCATTTTCTTTGCTTGTGAGGTATTGCGAAAATTTCAAAAGTGAATCCTCGTTCTTCTTAGGTAAAAAATCTGGTTTATTAAAAAGGTTTCTGCGATTTTTCATTTTATAAGATTTTCATTGCTTTCTCTTGATTTTTATTTTAAATTAACCAGCTTGTTATGCGTAAAAATAAAAGAAATATGTTTGAACATCTTGGTAATGAATTATTTTTATCGATACTAATTATGTCAGATAATAATTAAATGCATTCTCAATTATTTGAGCCACTATGTATGAGGATGACTCTTTGATATTTCTTCAAGGTCTTGAACAAACCCAGTTTGAGAACAAAATTTTCGAAAAAGCACTACCTTCTTTGGTGTGACAATAATCCTTCTGAGCTTTACCAAACAAATACCGACACTAGTCGAAGTAATAATAGCTTAAACTTCACCCAGTACCTAACTGAGCAGATCCGATTTTCAGAACATTCTATTTCATCTTTTTCTCCCTCATTCCTTAACAATATTTCTTGCATTGGAGGCAATCCATTATATCTAAAATATCTAACTGTTTTGATTTGAGAAACATAATTCAGTTACATCTGCACAGATAATAAAAATTGTGCCATCCATACCTTGTTGTGTAAGAATTGACCGAGTAGATTTAAAGACATTCAACGTCAGCTACAATTTTGTCTCCAGCGTGTATATTTACAAAAGGCTATTAAATCTGTTTTTCTATGGCGTAAGTTTGCTTATATGCTTGCATTATCGATGTCTGGTTTTTACGTGGCTGATGGGTCTAATGCCACTTGGTCATACCAAGCCCAAATGTGCAGAGCTCTTTCAAATAAAGGCAGAAGGTGCGCCTTTCGTTGTTAACAAGCACCATTAAGGTGAAAGTACTACTTAGCTCGAACACACACGACACAACCCTTTTCAGGGGGAGGTCAGGGGATTTATATATCTGCAAGTCAGAATATAGATCCAAAGCACAGACAGACTCATCCCTGATTCAGTACCCCCAGAGGTATCATTTGTTATGGGAATTTGGGGGACTTTGCAGTGACGACCTATTTAACTTGCCCCAACTGCCATGAGCCAACACGGAGGTCTTTGGCCGAGACGAGGACAGAACTCACTACCTTCTTATTTTGAGACTGACGCTCTACCAACCAGGCTAAAGCGGCCCATAGGTCTTTATTTAGCTTAGATATTGCAAAATTTTGTCTCATTCATTGAATGTTTTATAACAGAGGAGCATGGGATTTCGTTATTGAAAAAGAGGGTGCAATATAAAATGTTTTTAATTTCTGTATGTTTGCAGTTGGATTTGATTTTTCTTGTGTCTCTAAGGCTTCATACAGTAGCAAATGAAAGCCCCGGCTGCAGACATTTTCACTGAACAAAACCTCCTTTTCCACATATGGTAGCTGTACCATACAGCTCTATTTGTGAATGCAAGTTTCATACATATTACTTTCTCTGAAAGCCCCGGAGTCTCACATTTTCACTGCACAAAAAATTCTTTTCCACTCATGGTAGCTGTACCAAACAGCTCAGATTGTGCATGCAAGTCTCATGCATATTATTTTCTCCGATTAAAACGTCACAATATCATAATATACAAAATGAATTATTCATAATAAGAACATAATTTTTAAAAAAAAATCCAGGGTTTTTATTGGTGAATTTTGGATTTCTTACACGGAAGGTTCCAGATTCGAAGCTGGATTTCACCGAAAAGATTTGGTGAATGAGAGCATAATGCTTGTCAAATTTGATAACAAGTATCAATTCATATGGGTGGAAATCTGGAGTGGGTTGGTTCAGATGCCGTTCTTATAGACTAGAAGAAGTTCGAAGAGTTGTCGTTAAATAACTAACGTGGTTCCCTCTCCCCAAAAATATATAAATGAAATAAAACTTTAAAACAATTTATCATTTGATCACAATTTATCACCATCTAGATTACATTATTATTGATCAACTATACAAATAATAAGTGTTGAATAATCACTTTATGGCTTTAATTTATTTTTTAAAACGGAATAATAATCAAATTTGACAAAATACACTGATGGAAAAAAATCCCAACACTAGGAAGGAGCTGTGCTAGATAAACGAAATTTGGTAGGCGTGTTTATACATCTGAAAGATGTCGTCGATTCAAATTTCGAGCTACGTGCTTAAGTGTGGCGACAGTAGCGACACTATGAACATGCAAATGAGGTTTGCTTTAAATAAGCGCTGTAAGGTTCGTGATTGTTACTTACAGTTAAGATTTGACGTAGTGGGTTAATGTTAGTCAAGGATGCCTCTGAGAAGACGAAGAAGCCATTATCGACAGCTTACTGAGTTTGAACGAGGTCGTGTTGTAGGGCTACGAGAAGGTGTGGTTTATTTCCGCGATATTGCTGAAAGACTTGGCAGGAATGTATCCACTGTGCATGAGTATTGGCGGCAGTGGTCAAGGGAAGGTACTGCCTCAAGAAGACCAGGTTCCGGGCCGCCACGTGGTACTACTGAGAGGGAAGACCGTCGTATTCGGCGTATGGCTGTGGCTACTCGTACTGCGTCTTCAGCTGAAATTCGAGCCGCAGTTGGCACCACAGTGACACAACGAACTGTTACAAATCGGTTACTTCAAGGACAGCTCCGAGCCAGACGCCCTGTACAGTGCATTCCACTGACTCCAAACCACTGCCGTTTGCGACGTGAGTGGTGTCAAGCTAGAGCTCATTGGAGGACGGAGTGGAGATGAAAGCCGGTTCTGTCTTGATCGCAGTGATAGCCGTTTGTTGGTTAGAATGAGGCCAGGTGAACGCCTGCTAGTGACCTGTCTGCGGTTTAGACACACAGGGCCTACTCCTGGAGTTATGGTTTGGGGAGCAATTTCGTATGACAGCAGGAGCACTCTTGTGGTTATCCCACGCACCCTGACTGCAAATTTGTACGTCAGTCTAGTGATACAACCTGTTGTGCTGCCATTCATGAACAGCATTCAAGGGGGTGTTTTCGAACAGGATAACGCTCGTCCTCATACCGCTGTTGTAACCCAACATGCTCTGCAGAGTGTCGACATGTTGCCTTTGCCTGCTAGATCACCAGATCTTTCTCCAATCGAGCACGTATGGGACATCATTGGACGACAACTCCAGCGTCATCCACAACCAGCATTAATCGTCCCTGCATTGACCGCACAAGTGCAACAGGCATGGAACTCCATCTCACAAACTGATATCCGACACCTGTACGACACAATGCATGCACGTTTGCATGCTTGCATTCAAAATTCTGGCGGTTACACCGGTTACTAATGTACCAACATTTCACATTTGAAATGGCTCTTCTCGCCAATGGCTCTACCTGTGATCTTGAAACTTTAATCAATTAAATATGTTACCTAGACAAATGTATTCCTAAAATTTCAATACTGTACAATAATTTTTTCTTGGTGTTGGGATTTTTCTCCCCATCGGTGTATGATTCAAATAATGAAAATCAAGAATAAAAATTTGAAAAAGAAACTCATTGGCAGTCATCTTGATGAATGTCCTCTTGTGGTTCCAAAAAAGGCATAAATAAAATAAAACTTTAAAACAATTTATCATTTGATCACCATCTGGATTATATTAGTATTGATCAATTATACAAATAATAAGTGCTGAATAGTCACTTTATGGCTACCATTTAGTTTTTTTACATTGAATAATAATCAAATTTGACAGAATATGATACATATAATGAAAGTCAAGAACAAAAATTTTAAAAGAAACTCATTGACAGTCACCTCGATGATGTCATTAATAACCAACGAAGATTTTAAAGTTTAAATCCCGGAAGATTTCCATTCTGCAAACGATTTAATAATTATAACACAAAAGGCAGCTTTATCGTCAGAAATAAAATTTAATTTACTGACGACCAAAAGAGATAATTTCGGGAGAACTAGCACATTCCGACAACGGTAACCGTCGAAATTTGAGCTGCGGATAAAGGAAATTTATTTTTTGAAAGTAAATAATGCATCTGACATAGCAGGCACAGAAAAAATAACTTGTTTAAGTTATAAATAGCTAAAATAATAATATGTATTTATTCCTTTACATTTTTTAAAAATTGAAAATAGAACGATAAATAACGGAAATCGTTGAAATTGGAGCTACGGATAAAGGGAATTTATTTTTTGAAAGTAAATAATGCATCTAACATAACATGCATAGAAAAAATAAGTTGTTTAAGTTATAAATAGCAAAGAAATATCTATTTATTCCTTTAAATTTTTGTTTTTTAATAGAAAATCGAAAATATGTTGAGTTGCGATTATTTTCAAGCTCATAACCAAAAAGTCGGTGCTCTGAAAGGAAAGAATTATGAAGAAAATCAATCAAAAGTTAGTATAATGAGTATAGGTTCAACGATTACATTGAATAAATTTTAGTTTTAACTAAATTAAAATAAAAGTTAAAAATTTGTGTTGCTTGAAAATCTGAAAAATACATATCTATATAAATAAAAATGAATATTTGTCTGTATGTCTCTTATGCCTACTGAAACCGTTCATCCGATGGCGATGTCAGCTTATTGTTTACACCTACGGGAGGGTTATAGGGATAGCACCATTATCTAAAATGTTTTAAAAAATTCAATCTCATTTGCATTTTTTACCAAGGATTAACATCCAAATAACTCACCGAGGAGACTCTGTAGATAGGCTGTTTTCATATAAAAAATAATTCAAGTTTGTTTTTGCAGATAAACAGTCAATGTTTAGTTAACATTCCTCCATGACAATGCTAGCTTTCATGAACATATATAATTCTCATCATTATTTCAAATAATTTAACCATTCAGCTTCGTGTTTTAGAATTTGGGAAAATTACTATAAGAAATTTCAGAATCACTGAAAAATCTATTTTTATTTAAATATTGAAAAAGACAATTATGGTGTTCATTTTTCTAGAGAAATGATGGTTTAAAACTTTTAAAATATATCAAACAATTCGTTTTATTTCATTGCGGAATGTTGACAGCAAATTAACACAAGTGTCTATTAGAATCAAGCAAAGTAAAATTACTGGAAAAAATTATTATTACAGTTGAATGTTTTATCCTTATTCAGTTTATTATTTGCTTTTAGTATAGAAGTATTACGACCTGTTTTAAAAAGTTTTTTTACGAATAATATGAAAGTTTTCTTTCCATGAAAAGCAAGAATTCAAGCATTGAAATTTTATAGCGCTAGTTTCTCGTTTCTATAAATGTTGGACAGAACAAGAAAAAACCTTTGCCGAAATAATATATTTTCCAATAAAAGAAAAAAAAAAAAAAAGAGAAGGATTCCGAGAATATCGAAATGAATGAACAGAGGGTTGTTGAAAAGTGCGGTAGGAAGAAATCAATACTGGCGTAGGAGTAGCAGCTTCAGTGTTGCAGCGAAGGAAAAACAGTACAAGTACTCATCATTCTCATCGACTATCTCGCCAAAAGGCAGGTGAAAATAGAATCTGCTTTTTGTCACTTAATGAAGAATAGAAAACGAAAAAATTCCGCTTGCGTAATACGTAGGAATACATAAAAATATAAACTTCTTTTCAACACCTTATTTATAAATCCGGATCAGAGAAAATTATGAACTTTTAAATTAAAAAAACTCTAAATAAGGATTTCATTTAAATGCATACCGCCGTTTAAGAAATATCTCTAGTTTTCCTCCTGTAATAGCTGCTCTTGTTGATATATCATTATTAAGCCGTGAGAAAATAATAGTCATAATCGATGGGCGTACCTCTTCAACGAAAGACATATTGCCATTAGGCTGGCACTTGATTTATGTGAATCTAGTTTTATCCTCATTTCTGGACCTTCAAGAGAAATTGATACTGCGGCAAATAGTGTTATATACGAAAATCATTCCTGTTTTCTCTATTATAGCCTGCGGAATGGACGCGGTGTAAGCAAATTTTGCAGATCAATTTATTGCAAACATTAAATCCGTATAAGATCTATATATTGCTGCAAATTTTTTTAACATCGATGATTTTCAGGGAAATATTATTTCAATGTTATTTATGATATTTACAATTACCGGAGATTTCATTTATTATAAAATGGTTTTGTTCAACCGTTTTATATTTTTATTTTTTACTTGTCACTTTGGAGGTATAGTTAACACCCACTTTTTTTTCTCTGAACTCTTTCAAAATATTCGTTACATTTTCCAGGCTTGTGATGGCCACTCTAATATGTTGATATAATGAATATAATGTTTCTGATCTGAAAGCAGATGACAAATAATGGCCATTTAGGCACTTACATTCCACTATTTTCATAATAATAATATTTGCTTATAATTAGGCATTTTTGTACCAGATCGCCAAACGGCAATGTTAAATGAGAGGAACCACAATGAGAGAAAATTTATTATTTATGCAATCTATGCCCTTTATTTTTCGCATCTGCTTGCAGAATTTTATCCGAAAATAAAATAAATATTTCACAAAAGATTTTTTTAAAAATATTTTCATGAAATCCAGAGTAAGACGAAAGAAAAAAAGATCATTCACTGATATGATTTTATTAGTATTTTTAAGCTATATACTTTTCGGTATTTTTTAAAAATCAAATTTAAACACATTGATGTGAAAAACTGAGTATTCAGTCACTTGGAACCAAGTGTCTTTCAGTTTCTCAGATTCGAATTTTGGGTAAGAAAGTTGGGATTAGGTTTTTGTTTCTTAAAATATGGCACCGGCTTAGATAATATATGTAATATCTAACTATCTATTGATAATTATTACATAAAGTGTTAGAATCATACACTATTTTAAAGGCTAAAAATCCAATACATATTTCTCAACCAGAACTCAATATCTATATCTATAACACTTATGTGCACCCAAAAACAGGTCAAATGTATTAATAGCCATTTTTCTATTGCATGCATGTTCAAAATGTTTGCATATTTGTGGAAAATATGAAAAAACACCGCCATTTTTTCTGAGCTGAATAGTACGAAAAATTGAGTACATTTTGAGCTGATGCTGGTGCTTGGTGGTCATAATGTTATTAATATTATATTCGAAATTTATTATCATAACTTCTGGTCATAATATTATTTCGACCAATTCCGCTTATAAATAGAAACCTTCTAAGATCAGAAGCTAATGCAAATTGAACTGTTAAAAGGTAATCACTATAAATTACTTAAACTCTAAGAACAGCCAGTTGGAATGAACGAAAAAGACGTGTAAAGTATTTTTGTATTTGGAGTGAAATTTCCGAATTATAGGAGCATCGCCTACTGATTTCAACTCTTTAATGCATAGCTAAGTATTCATCAAAGTGTGTTGTTATTACTCAATAATAAAATAATGTAATAAAAATAGGATGGTGTTTTTTTATATAAGATTTAGGCCATAGTACTTTGACATGTCTAAATTAATATGATTAATATTCGCAGTCCTCGCTGATTATTTCGATAGTATTAACATTGTGTCGATCAACTTTAACAAAATGCATCTTATCAAAACAGGGAAGGAGAAGTAAATTCCGTTTTAAATTTTTAACGTCTTAGAATTATATATTTTTGCCTTTTAGCATTTACAAATATTTTCTTCTCCTACCAGAAAAATTTAACATTAAATATTGATGATTTAGTATTTAGTAATTGATGAAAAAATGATATTAGTTATTTAAATATTCTTACAAATATCTCCTTCTTCTGCCAGAAAATGTTAACATTAGATATTGATGATTTAATATTTAGTAATTGATGAAACAATGATTTTAGCAATTTACGCAATTTGAATAATTTAACATACTTTAATAATAAATATATTAATGAAGTCTTATTATTAATCAAAATGCATAACTAAAAGACGAGTGAACGACACGTGCTGGGATTACCCAAAAGAATAACAAAGTGATTCTAGAAAGTAGGTGGGCAGAGCCAACAATGGGTTCAACTCCCGTAGCTCTTAAATATTTTACAACTTATGGATTCGGCAGGATTTTTTTCTTATGAGGAATGTAAGAGGAATATATAATAAACTAGCAATTATCTGTTACTCTGTTCGCGTGGAATTTTTGATGTATATGTAAGAAAAACTATCCAATAATGACAAATCAAAAAAATTAAACCTAAAAACGATATATTTAAAAGTATAAGCATATACGAAAAATATATAACATAAATATAATTTAATAACAAAAATGCACAACGAACGTAAAAACAATTTATTTCCATTGCATACCCAAAATAAAACAGTAAAAAGTCCGGTCAAATCCATTTTATTTATTGGTCGAGATGGAGATAGCTACAACACTAATATACACATAATTTTAAAATTTTAATTTAAATGAAACCACAATTGTCAACAATCACGTGCGAACTTTCAACACCGATTGGCGTAATGTACATGTCTGACTTTCCTTTGCCAGTTGGTGTAACGTAATGTAAATTAGAAATTTTTTATTTCCTTTATTCTGTTTTCTTTTAACACATTAAAGGCAGGGGATCTTGACGAAAGTATGCTAGATAACGCGGATCAAATCGTAGAACTACGACTCCCACCTTTAATGTGTTAATTTAAAAGTACTTCAGAAGGAATACGAAATATCAATTCATTAGCAATATTTGATTTTAAATACATTAAACACATAAAAAAATAACAGAATCGTTTGAAATAATCGGTCGAAATTCTCCTAAGCTTAACCTCATTTCTGTAAAAAAAAAAAAAAAAAAAAAAAAAAACTGGAGTCTTATTTATTTTTGGCTGGATTTGGCTTCGGCTTTTTGGCTCGAAAGTTAGCTTTTAATGAATAAAAAATTAACCACTCAATGAACCAGAATAAAAAGAATCCTATGTTTTATTCCTGACTATAATCTATCTTTGTGCTAAATGTCATCCGATTCCGTACCGCCGTTCTGGCTTGATTGAGTATCAAACATCCATCCATCCAAACATTCAAACTTTCATATTTATATATTAGTATAGATTTATAGTGTTAGCCTTTGCCTTCTAAGTTTAATGATTTTTACATCTGGCATTTTACATAAAGAATTCCATTGTAAAAGCAAAATTATGTTAATAAAAATTTTGGGGAAAAAAATCAAAAATATAAATACTACTCTTAAGTTGATGTTCAAATAATGCCTTTTTTTAATCATAATACTGATTAAAAGAAGGGAAGTAATTAAAATATTTATTGAATTAATGGTATGGATTTCAATTTCTTTACCATATATAGGGTAGAATAAAGGGAAAAAATCAGCAAAAATGCAAAAAGAAATGGTGCGAAAATAAATCTGTTATCACAGAAAAGCCTTTTTTTTTAAAAAAAAATTAAATAAAAATAGTTTTTATGCATTAATTTGATCCGAAATTATTAAGGAAAAAAACACGAAAATTTCGTTTATTGTTTAAAGAATTAATAAAATTTTGAGCACTCTTTTTCTAAAATAAGCACCTGTTTTTCAGAAAGTAATTACAACCTGAACTCATTAATTCATGACCCAGAAGTCTGGATTTAGAGATTGCATTCCTTTTTCAAGACTCTTGTATCACGTTGTTCTGAGAAAGTTGCCCAGATTTAAAGTATTATGTTAAAAGCGCTTTTATATCGTATGTTTTAACACCAAAAACAAGTAGGGAATTTCTAATGTTGTATGTTTAGCTGCAGACACAAGGTAAAGGCGAATTTAAATAACATAAATAATTCCGAAATATTTTTTTATAATTTTAAACTTTATCAACGAAATCATGTTCAAGTTATTGACCGTATTTTAAAAGTCAGAGAAAATTCGGAGTCAAATCAACACCATTCGATAAAAATTATGTCCAAAGCAAAATAGGGAGTAAAAATAAGATACTCACCTACCTGAAAAGTATTTTTGTTTTTCGAAAAACTGAAATGCGTCAAAGATATATTCCTCTAAACTTTTTGTGTCCCCCATTCAATAAGACCGAAAACAAAAGGTCACATTATTCCAATATTCTATATCATGCGGAGTGTCATAAATTGAATTAGATAATGCAAGATCAATTAATCTTTTATTCTAATATGTTACTAAAATATTTTGGTGTGTCACATATTTTAAAATCAGAAGAACAACAGTTTGCTTATCTTATTTTTAGAGCATTTCCTTTATTCCTCGAAACTGAATTCAGTGTCATACCCCTGTAGGGGCATAGATACCGATAGGCAGGGTATTTTTGTTAATTTTTCTTCTCCTCAAACAGATGACCTTCTTATAATCTATTTTTTTAACCAAAGATTAGCACATTTTATAATTTTTGTCAGTTTTGTAAAAAAGATACATTTTTGAGTCATAAAACTTTAACCCTTTGCTGTCCTATGTCGAGTGTGACTCGACATCGTTTTTCGTTCTGGCGCGTCCTATGTCGAGTGTTCGAAGACTAAAACATATTCGGATGAAACTTGATGCAGAATGCGGCAGAACACAAAGCGATGTCGACATAGGAAAGCAAAGGGTTAATTTACTAAACGGAAGGTAAATACTGGAGTATACAAATAAATCTTTGCAGTGAATAGATAAAAAATACACAAATTTTATAAAGACTTTTGATTTACCTGTAGTTCCCACCCGGGCTCGAAATGAGGATGAGATGCTTCCGGTATGGTGGTTGAATCTCAGCACCCGGTGGCTACAATAATAGGTGGGGGTCTCACCTTCCCATTGATGATGGGACCCTATGTTGAAGGTTGTACCGTGGCTGGTGATGGCCATTAGGGCTCAACCACAGTTCCAGCCAGTGTTGCTGTTGCTGTTGCGATGGTCAGGCCATTCAGTATTTTTTCCTTGTGCCTTCATGCGGGTTGCAGAGTCAGTAGTACGACTAAGTTTGCATATGAATCATTTCTAATTAATAAAAAGGTATATAAAGCTCAAGTGCCATACCATTAAGCATTATGCTCGTTTTTCGACAATCGTAACAAGAGTACTGCATGTCATATTATATTTTCTACATCACATTTTAAAGGAAATTTAAGTAAATAAGGGAACTGACCGTCCCATCAATGAAGGACGTACTCCCTACGGGGAGGGTTGTACCGCGACCGGCGATGGCCCTTAGGACTCAACCACAGTTCCAGCCAATGTTGCTGTTGCGGCGGTCCGGCCATTCAGTTTTACTTGTTGTATCCGAGTGCCTTCGGGCTGGTTGGAGGTCGGTAATCTGACTAACCTGCAGTTTTTCATCATTCCCAGAATATTTAGTGTTTATTCTAGAATGCTTTTTTTTAAATTTACGCAGAATATCACATCAAACTAAACTTAAAAAAAATAATGGTTATTTTTGCACTCATGCCCACTATGTGGGCCCTTTAAGAGTACAAAATCAGCAATCTTATATGTGGGCAGGGAATCAGAACCTCGAGTTTAGGGGGGCAACCGTCCCTCCCCTCCAAGTGATGAGTTACCTATTTTAAATTTTTTACTCTGAGGACTTTCGTGATTTTTCTAAGGATTTCTAAAATATTAAACTTCACGGTTTTTATCTTTCCATTTTTCGAGCCGGATGCTAAGTTATCCAATCAGAAATCAAGTTTATTTCTAACTAGCTGCTACTCGGCTCTTTGCTGCTTGTAAAAGAAATAATTTTGGAAATATCGTTTGAAATTTAAAATAACTGACTTGTTTAATTAGGAATGATAGAAAGAATATTTATTTTAGCATCAGAAATGAATACATTCATTGAAATTGATATATAAAGGATAAGCGTAAATGACATTAATACTATTATTTTTAAGCCTTAAAATTCAAGACTTTAGGGTTGACAATATTTTTTTGTGGTTGTTTTTGTTTTTCCATCTTCAGCAGAAACAAATAAGTGCAAGTAATAAGTATTCAAAGTTTCATCGCAATCGGATGAGCGGTACGGCAGTGCATAAGAGACACACAGACAAACATGAATTTTTATTTATACAGATTAATTAAATTAAGAATATAACTCGTACAATATTTAGACTTTATTAGTAAATATTAATTTATTTAATAGTGAATTTTTATTTTGTTTTAAAATGTCTGTAACTTCGTTTTTTACTTTAATTTTGATAGCTGCAAGTTTTAAAGTGAACGTTATTTAAAATTTAGAGCCTGGAATTTTTAAATTTGGTTTACTAAATAAAATATAAGCTGCTTCTACGGTGATCCTGAAAAAGTAGCCTACACGCTGGTCATCCAGATTTAAAGGTAAATAAAAAGTCGGTCGAAGGCAGAAACGAAGTTGGAGCTGAACTGCACTTCGCGAATGTTAAAAAACCTCCATAATAACTAAGAAACGAAACCGACACTATTTAGTTTCTTAGATCCGATATTTGTCGAAAATATACAATTAGCCAAACAGATAAACTAGATATTCCAAGATGAGGCTCTTAAATTTACTGAGTAAAAGTGAAAATATTAGAAGTCAGTGATTAAACCAATGACTTTGAATGAGGCGACTTACACCTAGTCAATGATTACAAAAATTCAATTAACTAGTTTAAATATTTCTCAAAATTTGATTACAACATTTGGCTCTGTTATTAAAAATATTTTATTGTGAGTAAAGAAGATGTTGATAGTTTAGAATTTAAAGCTAATAAAATTAGTGACATGAAATCTAAAATCGAAACATGCATCACAAGTAAAACACATGATTCTCCTGACGAATTAGTATTTCGAGAAATAAATTGCTGAATTAAGTACTTGCACTGAGACAAGAACAGAATAGTAATCCTCTTCGAAATCGATTTTGATCAGCTTAAGAGCTTTGATGCCAAAGGAGAACTGTGCTATTTTCATTTTCGATTTGTCCCTAGATGTTTTCCTCACTCCTTACGGATGGATTAAAAAACATAAGAAAATAGAAAAATTTAATCTGCAGTAAGCTTTGCAGAAAATGTAAATGATTGTCGCAAATTTCCTTTATTCGTCCTTGATAGAAAATCCCATTTGCACTTTCCCGCAGATATTAACATAAATTCAGTCAATAATAATAAAAGAAGAAAGCAGAATATAACTTTGATACTAAGGGCATCTCAGTTAGTAGAACAGAAATAATAATCATTGACTTTGGACTACGCCAAGATTTTCAATTTCCATTCGCAATTGCTAATGTTACAATAGCTATTTTAAGAGTTAACTTTCTTCACAAATTTTGCTTATTTATATAAATAATTATAATAAATTTTATGGCGTAATGGAAAGAAGGACAAATAAGAATTTGAAGATGCGGTCGCTGCTCAAGTAATAACGTTGCTAACACATTAAATAAATCCAGTAAATCCTCCAAATTATTTTCAGAAATACTCTCTCGAAATTCCGAACTTTCTAGTAAAGCATTATTTATCAAAACAAATGACCATCTTTGAAACATATTTAAGACAAAAAAGGCATTCCGGTTCAAAGTTAACAGCGAAAGTTAAAGAAAAGTTTAAAGTTATATATAATGAAATAATTCTACCATCAAATTCACGATTGGCAAGTCTTTTACATCTTGTTACGAAAAAAAGATTACCTCTATCGGTCATGCACACCATTACCATTAGCTTCATGATCAAATGATTTTTAATCGATACATTGTGCATTAACCTAAGAAGATTTGCACCAAATTTAAAACTATTAATTCTACAGTTAATCTATTTGAAACATATATTTTCAATGTCCCTTTGCAGAATATAGATGTTAAATATTTATCCGCACATCTTTTGGTTTGATTGAATGGAATGCAATGAGATTTAGATTGAAAAATGCAATGACATCTCCATAAGGTTGCAAAGGATCGATAAAAGATATAAGAGTGAGGGTAAAGATGATAATAGACGAGTCTAAAAGTGCAGAAAAAATAACATCTTAATTTATGCAACAATCACTTTTGGTTGCGAGGACATCATCTTGATATTTGGCCAAATAGGCACGAAGAGTGTTGGTTTGTGAATCTTCGATGCGGAATAGGAAAGAATACTTTAATTGGATTCTTTTTCGATGTCATTTAATCTTCTATTGCAATATTTTTAGACTGGATCTCCATCATGCTGAAATAATATTTTTTCGAAAATGTTATTTCTGCATGATGGAAATCCAGCTCAAAATTTCTTTCTGCGACGTACTCCTTTAGGCTTCATGTTTCCAAATAATATGGTTGGATATGAATATCCGTGTGACTTAAATTTCCAATCGAATATCTAGCCCTTTCAATCGATCTTTAAAACCCCAGTTAGTAACAAAACCCAGTTACCCAGTTAAAAACAGTTACCCGGGTTAGTAAACAAAATTCTGAAGGGGAATGAATGAGTTAAGTATAATTAATAAATCCTATTATGACATGTAAATATGCTATACCAGCAATACGCAAAATATGCAAGAAGGATTTGTTTCATTTCATTGAGTTGTTTCGATTGAAATTACTTCAAGAAAATATTCTAGTGAAAGGCTTCAAATTAATAAAATAGCTTGTTATAATCATATTTTAATATTTTTCTTCATATTGTTTATTGTACAAATTATGATATTTTTATTATTTTTAGATACATTTGTGTTTTATGCTTTTCTATTGAATGTTTGAACTAATGAAATAATTGAAATGACACTTCATCTAAACGCTTTATTTATTCCAAAGCTTATTATTGCTGTTTCAAATCGAATTGATACCTATATACTTTGAACGGCATCAAACATTGGAACTCTTTGATTGTGTATTTTAGGAGGTAAAACTAAAGATGACTTAAAAAATTTAGATTTCATAGTTCTTTCAACGATACATTCATTGCCTCCACTAAATGAAAAATTATTCTTCACTTTGTTTGAAGAATTTTTTTTACACTGGAACGGGCTCTTTTTAAATATTCGGAAATTGTGTCAGAGAGCACGCCCTGCATATTATCTTACAAACAATTACTTATAAGAGTTAATTCCTCTTATCTATATAAATAAGAATGAATTGTCTGTATGTCTCTTATGCGCTGCCGTACCGCTCAACCGATTCCGATAAGACTTCCGATAAGTGCAAGTAATAAGACTACTTATTACTTGCACTTACGGGAAGATTAAAGGCATAATACCTAAAGTATAAAAATATTTTTAGATCTATTTACCTTATCTCTCGACTATGGATGAACCACCAAATAACTCACTACGGAGACACAGCAGATTCATTTCAGATGCTCAATTCAAGCTAGACGTTCATATTTAACAGCTATTGTACGTAAATGCAATGCAACTCTTTCTCTAAGTAATACTTTTATTAGAGAGTGTGCGAGAAAGTTTGAGAGGAACCAATCCTATAATTTTGAAACTTTAACTAAACATTTAATAAAATTTTAGGATATTTTCCAGTAACATCCAAAAATATTATAGTACAAATAATCTTGCACCATCATAGTTTTCAAAAAAATTCTCTTTTAAACTATATTAAAGATTTTATGGTATAAATATATTTTTTGTGTTTAACCATTTATAAGACAAGATGTTTTAATCACATTTTCTAACATTCAACTTGAGAATTCTAAACGAATATTAAACGAATCTCGAGATACAATAAATAGTTTCTTTCATTACCGTGCTGTAAGAACACCAAGCTTTACAACTCTAAAAGAATACACAAATCTATTATGTAAAAACGAATATTTATCTGCAGAATAGAATAATAAAAATAGAATCAATACTATTCATGCTTCTCCTTTATATATCCTTCCATTTCAATGAATGTTTCTAACAAGAAAATAAATATCATTCTGAATCACGATAACTATTTCCAAGTCGAAACGACTTTTTCAAGATTACCTCTTCTGCGGCAACAAAGCGCCGTGTACCAGCTTGTTTTTTATATTTTATAATGATCCAGTATTGGAAAACTTTTAGTAGTGTTTATATTAAGCTATACAATATTCTATCAATTTTTGAAAAATTCAAAGAAAGAGATCAAAATTCAGTTAGTTTCATTGATTGTTCCTCTTCATATATTACAATAAAATATTTGTAGCTGCTCCCTTATTCTCATAGAAATTCTGAGCAAATTACTCTCAAGAGTCATTCCTGAGATCTGAACTGCTTGAAAAAGCTCACTTGGATTGCGCAAATGATGAGGTATTAAAAGAGACGCATTTGATGAGTTGTGAATTGAAATTCTTTATACAGCATTGATCAATAGATATTTTCAAGGCTTTTTATATGTTTAGAAAAAGAAGAAAAAAACCCGTATATACAAAACAAAAAATATAGTCAAATGAAGCTCCTTCTTCTTGCATCCACCCCGCCACCACTGAACGTAGCAGTATCGACAAAATTTGTTGCTGAATAAGTATTGTTCAACCTTACATGGACCGATCAGTCAAACTAACATTCCTTTCAGGGTAGTCAATACCTGTCTTTCTCCCCATCTGCGCACTCTGAAACGGAATGAAACTATCAATCTTTAACATCATATCAGGGTTTTGAGATGACCTAGTACCATCAGTGCAGTACTTAAATCATTATTGACAATCTTCATGTTCTTCCTTGATTCTGAGATCTCCATACATTCCATTAAATAGTGGTAAACCGTATTCATTTCTCCACAAATGCATTTATTTTCCTGCGTTCTTCCAAATCTTTGGAAATATACAGGAAATCTCTCATGTCGAGATATTATTTGGATTATAAGTGGATGGTATCTTCTTATTTTAATTTCCGGATTAAGAATTAAGTCGAAAGTGACTCTTCCTTTTTTGGACATATACCATTTGTCAAACCATTGTAGTTTTATTTCTTCTCTCAATTCCCTTTTTAAAACACCACTTGATTTGGGGACAATAATATCAATATTATCTTCCTGTGTCGCCAATTTCAGTCAAATGAAGCTGGTCGCAAAATGGTTCTTTTTTATTTCAAAAATATTTCTATATAGTCTATCATTCATAATTGATAATTATTTTCCTTTTCTTTAATTACGTATTTATTCATGTTTTTTTTTTATCATGTAAGAACATGATCGTGTTTTCGTTGGGGTTGAATGATTGAAGGCAACAAATAATTGGAGCTTGAAATAGCGTATGCAATGAATAAAGCATAAATGGCAATATTCATCAACTCTTTTAATCGCATATATTTTTACCTGCTTTTCACCAAGAACTCTTCCTCCCCAAAGAATACAAGAGCTCAAAATCGCCTTGAGAGAAGAGTGGGACAATATGTGGAGTGGGAGTTTAGTGGAGAGTAGGGAGAACAGAATCTGAAACATAATCTATATATCTGAAAAAAAGGTTTTTAGCTAAAAAATACTTTTGATTAATGGTATGGACTTGATTTAGCACTATATTTAGAGATTTGTCAGAAGTAGTTTTCAGAAAAACTGAACCCAAGATTTGGGTTTACTCTGATTCAAGCGGTACGAACGAGATATCATCAGAGGCAGATTTAATTATAAATGAAATGCCAGAAAGGACACGCAATTTTATTTTATCCCTTGCTTTCTCCGGTCTTTAGAAATTACAGAGATTCTCTTTTGTCCGCACAATCAAGAAAATGATGAAACGTAGTAAATTTTCTTATATTTTGGGGGAAACAGATCCTTGCTTTATTGACTATAGTGCTTTGGCGATGCAGTGTTGCCTGGAATTGTGACAATGTGTAGGTTGAATTCCACCAAGGATCGAACCGGCGAGGTTTAGATCTGAAATCCAATAACTTATCCATTCGACAAAAGCGTACGCTAGTGCCCAGTAGCTATTACTGGCTTATTAAGTTGTCACTACAGTGTAAAATGTGGTATGTCATTTGGATTGTAATAATAAAATATAATTGGAGTTCTAGAACAGTTCTTTGCCTTTTGAGGACTGACACATGAACAAATAAAATTCCTAAAAGTATAGTTAGGAAAAGTTAGGAATATACCCTTCCTTTTATCAATACACTTCCTTTTAGAAATATACCCTTCCTTTTACCAATAAACTTAATTTTATCATAGAGGTGTTCTCTAATTTGGAATGGGTAAGAAATTGTGGTATGAACAAGTTGCATGCTTGTGAAAGTATATAATTATTTGCAAAAACAACAATTACACTGACTGCACTGAGTCTAAGCAAAAAAAAAAAAAGTTTAAATCGTTTTCAGAGAAATAAAATCAGCTTTCCAACTTTGAATATTCACTATTTTTTCTATGAAAAAAAAATGGATATTTATACTCTGTGCTTGTGAATAGTTCTAAATACATTTGAAAGAAGTGTATTGCAATTTGTTGACAACTAGCTGCATGGATTAAAAATACTTTCATATGCAATATTTTAAACTTAAAATCTATTTTTGTATAAAATATTGTAATATATAAAACTATTTTATCGTCTGAAATGTTTTCAATTAAAATTAAAAGTTCGAATTAAATAGGTGATTTAAAAAATCTGAAAACTCCTTTTTCTCCACACACACACACACACACACAGAGAGAGAGAGAGAGAGAGTAGTAGAAAATCTTTATATATTTCAGTTTCTTTAATATTACAATGGACGCTTTGAATTATAGAGACATGAATTTTGTTCATTTATCTCTTTAATAATACTTAATAACAGCTGTAAAGTTATTTTCTAATTTTTATAAATTTTTCCAACATTTCACACAAAAAATTTATTACACTGCTTTCCCTTTTAGTAATGAAACTAAAGTCCCATTTTTTGCTTCATCAAAAAATTCATTTCTTTGTACTATTACATTTATAATAAAAATGTAGTTTCTCTTTATTACGCCTGCTTTAAAATATTGCCTTTTGGCTTTGTTACAACTACAATGAAAATATTGCTTTCTTTGGACTTTTGCTTCAAAGAAAAATTTTTCCTTTTTATTTTGTAACATGTATTAATTTAATATTAACACAAAGAAACCCAATAATATTAGTTTAATTGCTATACGATGATTTGTTTCATTTTCAAAAATCTTTAAATAATCTTTATCAGTATATAATGTTAGCCAGTGTTCTACGTCTCTTTTTGACCAATGGGAAAATACTTAAGGTCTACGTGCATACTTGAAACTTCAAAATATCGTATATTTTTATTGCTTCAAAATATTCTCTGATCCTTTAGTTTTCAAACAATACCAAGATGTTGTCAATATTCAGAATATTTCACGAGTTATAAGGATTTTTCTTGAGGTATTTCCCCTAAAAAATCTAGTATAGTTTTTCAAAAATCCATTTTATGAAGAAGGACATATTTCCACTATGTTGCTTCATTCATACAATCATAACTCAACAAAAAATTAACTAAATACAATTATTTATATATCAAAATAATCTGTCTGAAATCTTTGTGCTTCAATCAAAGTTATATTTATAGAAATAAATTCTCAATAGCTATTTAAAAGTTAAAACGACAGAAAAAATTGTTAAAAAAAGCTATATATTTTTATAACTTGATTAAGGCAGGCAACATAAAAACTAATATTAAGCATAATTTCCTACTAGAATTGTGAGTCTGTATAAATTAGAATGTTTCAAAAAATATTCCAATTATCTCAATAAATATTAATTAATTAATAATTCGTGTAATATGGTTTTTTTTTCTCACGGATGGGAGTTTAAACATGTATTAAGGACTTACAGTAAAAAAACTGGATTTTTAAATTTTAAATTTTAAAAATCCTCTTCTAGTGTACGTACATACCTTAAGAAGAAAAACAATGAACACTGTATAATCCTTTTACTTTTAGATATATAAATACTAGAAAAAAAATGCTATTTCGGGTTGTGGCAGTAAAAACTATGATGGGATGTGAGCATGCGCTGTCGCTGTAGTAATAACGGGACGGAAAAAATTAAAATTCAAGAATTGCCAGACTAGTGCCAAGTTGTTCAAAAGATGACAACAAAAGGAAGAAAGAAGTTTGGCAGAAGAGTGAGAACGAAGTTCAATTTATGACATGGCAGCGAGAAATTTCCTTATCCGGAGCAACATCTTTTTGGAACGCATTTCTTCAATTGCATTCTCTTTATTCCGAAAGCTCCGATATCAGTGGAGGAAAATGGTGGAATAAATTTTCGGAATAAAGGAATCTACTTTCTCTTCCTGGCATGCCGTATTTTATGTTTTTCTCTTTGTTCACCAAATAGATGCCAAGAGAGATGGGTAATGCATATTATTTTTTGAATATACATTAATGTTTGCTATATATACAATATTTCATCTGGATCCTTATCTCCGAAGAATAAATATGAGATTTGCCAAAGATATAGCTTCAGCATGATGAAGATACAATTGACAAATGATGACGATGTCATGTCGGTGCTTCCACGGAAAGAGGGTGCAGTAGTTCTGAGGGTAAAGACCCCTGAGCACCCAGAGGGCAGAAGTCTGACTTCTAGCTCAAATGAAGTTGACACACATATTCGCTTTTCACAATCCCTTTTTATAGGGGGGCACATTCTTACACCTTACAGATAGAACACAGAACAACCATGCCCGAACCGCGACTCGAACCAGGGAAGCCCAGATCACGGGGATGCCAGGAGGCCGGCACAGTTGGTAAATCCTTTTTAGATAAGTCACATTTCTGACCCTCCGAAGGCATACGAAAGAATTACTGAATGACCGGACAGCCGCAACAGCAACACTGGCCTGAACTGTATTTAGTTCTGAGTCCCATCACCATCCACGGTACAACTCTTCCCTTAGTCCTCAAGTAATTTTTCAACCCCTCAAAATTTAAATAATTACTTTTTAAATGATAGCAGTTAGTTACCGTGAGATTTTTTAAAATTAACTATCTGATTTGAAGTCTTTATTTTTAAATTAAGTCTTAATTTTTGAATACAATATTTTCATGGGAATATTGACATTGAAACTATTTTACTTGTTACTATGGAAATTCTGTTTCTTCCATTTTGGGTTGCCAAGTTATAAATACTCAACCTTTCCCTCAAATTGAGTAGATATTTGTGTAAAGTATATTTTCAATGAAACTTTTAAATTTTGTTATAATTTCAGAAATCATTTAATTTCAAACAAGAGCAATGAGGAAAATTGGAGAGAAAAGGAAAAAAACACGTTTGTGTATTTTTAAAATAACTGTATTTCTTGTAATATAGTTGAAAATTTAAAAATATATTCTGCTTGTGGCTTAAAGTCTTGTTTACTTTTTGTAGAATGCTATTTTCTGTTAAAGCATTCTTTAAACTTCCGATATATTAGGTAAATCATGAAATATTTTCTGTAAAAATGTACAAAACTATCGTATTGAATGATGACCCTTTCTATACACGTGCGTTTTCAGAAAATATTTCGAATTCGTGACTTTTAATTGAGATTGAATCCTTTTCTGGTTAAAATTTATCTTTCTACCTTCGATGAACTTCATCTCAAGTGGAAAATGCCAGGATGCCAGCTTGCAGATCATAAAAATGTTTGGTACACGTTTTTATTAATTTGCTTTATTCGGTGTAAATTTCGCAATCGAATTGAAGCTAATTTCCCGATGACCATTGACGTGACACTTTAAAAAAAACTGGATGATAACTCGTTTTCTTGCTTGCACGTTTGATTATCTGTTCGGTACAAATTTTGCGATCGATAATAATCTTTCATCACCGACAGACGACCCCAATTGTTAGTTCTACTGGAAGTTAGTTTAAAATCGATTTCAAAATTTCAGACACATACAATTAAAAAGAATCATATAACTATTTAAATATGTTTTTAATATACTGCGTTTTTAAAGTGGACTAAAATTCGATACTGATATTATAAATGTGAAAGTATGGATGTTTGTTATTCAATCACGCCAGAACGGCTGAACGGAATTGAGTGAAATTGAGCACAGAGATAGATGAGAGTCAGGAAGAGAACAGAGGCTACTTTGGATTCTGGTTCATTGAGTGGTTATTTTTTTACTAATTAAAAATTAACTTTAGCGCCAAAAAGCTGAGGCCAAATCCCGCCAAAAATAAGTAAGGCTTCAGCTTTTTTTTCCGACCAGCAATGAGGTTAGGGTTAGCAGAATTTCGGTCGATTATTTCAAATGATTCAATTTATTTACTTTGTCTTTGATGTATTTAAAATCAACTGTTGCTAATGAATCGATCTTTCGGATTCATTCTGTAGTATTTTTAAATTAAATGAAAACAGAATGAAGGAAATAAAAAAATTTCTAATCTGCATTGCGTTACCCGAACTGGCGTTGAATTATTGTCAACTGTTGAATTAAGTTTAAAAGTTATGTGTGTTGTAGCTATCTCAATCTCGATGTAAATAAATGGTTTTTACTTCAGTTGTGTGTTTTTGTTATTAAACTGTATTTATGTTATAAATTTTTCGTATATGCTTATACTTTTAAATATATTAGGGTTAAATTTTTTTTGATTTGTCACTATTTGATAGTTTTTCGTGCATGTACATCATAATTTCCACGCGAACTGAGTCGCGTTTAATAGCTTGTTTATTATATATTCCGTATGAGGAAAAAATCCTGTCGAATCCATAAGCTGTCAAATATGTAAGAACCACGCGAATAGATTCGCGGGTAATAGCTAGTATATAATAATTCTTGAAATTGTTATTCAGTTTTATAACGTCCCACGGATTGTTCTGAAAACCCGTGATTTCGAATTTCTAAAATTAAAAATTTGCAAAATCTGTGTGGGGAAATGAGAAATTATTTTTCGCCCATTTCGAAAACTTAGTGCATTAACACATTTTTATTTCAATAAATATTTTCAAAATAAATTCTATGGCTTAAAGAATGTTCGCCTCAGATAATAAAACATATTCATACGAATCATGTTTTGTAAAAAGGAACCCTCTTATGATCATACGTGAAAAAAGCGAGAATATCTGATCCATAAGAACCTATTCATTCATAAGAATTGATATTTTTAATGAATAAGGAATGATGAATGCAATTAAAAAACTCGAATCGATCCCCTCCAACACCCTTTGAGGCCGCTCCCGAGTATCCGTTGCAAATCGACTCATCCTCCGTTTCCTTGGTAACCGAAGTCAACATATCTGCCTAACTTCACATATCCTTCCGTTGAAGTTGCTCTGCGTGGCGATTCCACGATTCCAAAAATAATAAATGGAATTCATCTGGGAAACGCTTTCCGCATCCTTTTCTTTCTGCCAATGAGCTTGCAGTTTGATAAAGAATGGAGGGGGGAAGGTAAGTATTTGATTCGTTTAGAAGCATTTATCTCTAAACAAATATAGGAATTAAAGGGAAATTAATTTAAGAGAAGAATTTTTTTTCTGACATAGAGTTTCAATAATTTGTTAGTTAATATAGGCATGTTGGAAGTTATCATTAGGATTCAAACACTTAGTTATGGAACGCAAGTTGGAGAGGAAATAAGGGAAAATCAGTTTGAGAGGAGTGTTTTATTTCTGACGTATAGTTTCAATAATTTGTTAGTTAATATAGATATGTTGAAAGTCATCATTAGGATTCAAACACTTACTTATGGAACGCAAGTTGGTGAGGAATTAAAGGAAAATTAGTTTGAGAGAAGTGTTTTTTTTTCTTCTGACGTATAGTTTCAATAATTTGTTAATTTCAGTTAATGGTTTTACAATCATTCAGTAGCTTTGAAAAAATTATATTTCGAAACAGCAGAAGATGAAATTATAGAAAACTTGTTTGTGGAATGTAGATGTTATTTTTTAATTTTGTAATGGATACCGGTATTGTATAGATAGAAATATTTAAAAGTATTTCAAATTAACCACTGACACAAAAGCTTTCGAAAAAAAGGAAAATTGTTTCAAAAACTTTGTAACGTTTTATAATAATGATGTAAATGAAAATCTAATCCAAAGAATTATTTGCAACGGGATTTGATTTTTGAGGCCGGTGTCCTGGCATAGGTGTAGCGTTTCTTCCCGGTTCGGGCAGGGTTGTTCTGTGTTCTATCTGTGAGATGTATGAATGTGCCCCTCTGTAAAAAAAGGTTGTGCAAGCGAATGTGTGTGTCACCATCTTTTGAGCTAGAAGTCAGACTTCTGCCCTATGGGTGCTCAGGGATCTTTACCCTCAGAAGCTACTGCACCCCCTTCCCGTGGAAACGCGGCATCACATCATCATCATTTGATTTTGAATGAAAGGGATGTGAATTACGTTCACCACATATTGCAATATATACTAATCAATAATTCCGATGATTTATTTCTAAATGTATTAACTGTTTTAAAATTTTTCTTTACATTGTCAGTTTCTATGATAAGTGTTCAACCCTCTTTTAGGAAATTAGAATTAATAAATGATTATCTTCGCTCAGGCGTATGGTTATAATGCTTAAACGCTCTTGCTATACTGAGTATCAAAAAATAAATGGGATAAATTGGAATTTTCATTGAGCAAAACAAAAACACGCATTAAATAAATATGCT